>SJXQ01010966.1:247871-263598 GCA_006408695.1 Aepyceros melampus | reverse complement strand
CAGAGCAATATATCAAAGTTAGTCCAAAGTAGGCGCAACTGGCAGTTCCATTTCGTATCACAGTCCTTGAGGGAAGCTTGACGGAGTGATAATAAGTTACCATCTGCTTTTCATCATGTGGGTAACCAATGCAGTGTACTGTCTTCATAATAACCATAAAATTATCTTAATATGTGGACACTGAGTCTCTGAGTGGTTGGAACCCACTAGTTGTATGATAATTGAGCCACGGCTGAAAAATCTCAGCCTCTCGGCCACTCTGGGGATCTTTCTAGTTTGCAAATGTCACTTCTCTCATCCAGAGGTGAAGAGGCCAAACACAAACTCCAAACAGGAAGGGGAAGAGCAGGTTTGCAGAGAGAGACAGGACTAAGCAGAGGGTGCTCACAGGACATAGATGTTCAGAGGAAATAGCTAAGAAAGGCTCGGGGTGTCTGTGGCCAAGGAGCCGGCGCTACCTGCTTCATGTCATGCTAGGCCTCAGGCCCCAGCCCAGGAAATCTTTTGGCCTCACTCAGAATCCACATTGGATGGCCAAAATGTGCAATTTGTACATCAGATCTTAAAACCGAAAACTGTTGAGTCCTCAGAGTCGTGTGCTACTGAAGATGCATCCAGGGGACTTGAATCCTCCCAGGAGTGCGTTGAAGCGAAGGAGGAGAGAACTAGCAGTTACAAACACTAACGGGTAATTGAATTGGGTTCTACAGTCGCATAGCCCTTTATCTTCCTGAACGGGAAAGTCTTGTCTTTCCTGGAGTCTGGAGCAATTACTAGCTGAACGAGCATGATTCGTTCTAGGAGGATGTAAAGCTTCACATAGAAAAGCTCATTTTTCAAATTCTTTTATCAGACCCCCTGCTAGATTACTCTCCCAAGCCTGAAAAGAAAGAAGATTGAAACACGAAATGCTTTGAGGTCAGAAGGGGCCGCGATGAATAGCGAGGTAAGAAAGATTCTTCCTGGCTCACGTCCCCGGAACAAGAACTCTTTTACATGACTTCTTTTAAAACTAAAAATAATGCTTCCCTTTTCTCTTTTTCTTGCAATGAAAGCAATAAATATTCATTACAGGAGAATTATAAAGCACAGAGACGCTCAAAGAATGACAGAAATCCACAATTGTACTACGCTGATAGGTAACAGGGGTACTTTATTATTTTCTTCCTTATGGTTTTTTATTTCTGAAGTGTGTGTGTGTGTGTGTGTTTGTATGTGTGTGTCTGTGTGTATACATACAAAAAATAATGAGGAAAAACAGGCTTCATCTCTGATGATTGGGCTTGAGAAGAAATACAGCAAGGGAGACGTTCTTGGCAACAGGAATATCTGGCTGACCTCCAGAAGTGATGGAGCCAGTGCTAAGTTGTGTGGTATTGACTCTTATGTCAAGGTGACAGTATCACAATTTAATATGTCTCTTAGCCATAATATTCCAGTGAAAGAAGGCTTGAGCATCACTTCCAGACTCAGCAGCCTCCAGGTGGACTATCATTCTGTTCATGTTCAATTCCATACATTGGAGATACCCAGAAGGGCTAGGACAAGCTTAGGGGAAAGAAACAGGAAGAGGAAGATCCAGGGATTGCTTCAAGGGAGAGATTTACAGGGATTGTGCTGAGGGGCCAAGAGGGATGACCATTGCCTTCAAAGACCATGACCTGGGATGACTTTTCCAATATTCAGTATTCAGAGATTTTCCATTAGGACATGGTGTCTATGTTCTGTAAGAGCATAATACTGATTCACACAGTGGCTTCAGAAGCCACTGGCTTAGGTGCAGGGCCATGAGAAGCAGAGCTGAAATCCAGGGGCTCCCAGAACCAGATCCAGAGCTGAAGGAAGGCAGCTGACCTCAGCCATTCCCTGTCAATCCATGGACTTGACATTTTTATAGCCTGTGACTTAAAGGAAGCTATACCATTACCTGACTGTAAAGATCAGTGATGGTTCAAATTCTATCTTACTTTTTTTTTTGCCTCCATATGACACAGGACTGAGGGGGGGAAATCTCTTATGTAGAAGAAAGAACAATCTTAGTTTGATTTCTATTATCTCAAGGGCTGGAACTAGGAATCCTGAGTACAAGACACAGAACACAGTTATGCTTGTTGTGAAAAAGGAGCCAAAGACACAGAGCGACCCACAGGCTGAGTGATCTCAGTAGGAAGTAAGCTCACCACTGGATGCTGCAAGCAGAGCAATGCATCCCTGCAGCAGACACCTGGCCCAGGGCAGTGCGTGGCCTCGGGTGGCCCTGCTGGGCAAACAAGGTTTGCCTATTAGTCCGAGAATTCACATGGTTCTGGGGAAGGGACTTCAAAGGGAATACTTCAAAGCAAGTAGCAAGGAAGGGCCTCAGAATGCCCTGTGGCAGACAGCTGTGTGGGTCAGATCCAATGGGGTCCCCTCACCACACCCCTCAGGCTGCAGTGTGTGTGGAGTCATACCTACAGAGCGCATCCCTGGGAACCTCATACAGAAAGGTGTCAGTGCTGGGCTAGGAAGACACTGACTCCCCAGATTACACGGTCTAGGAAATGTGAGCCGGGATTGAGATGTGTCAGTTCAGCCCTCCAGAATCTGTGTCCCACTGAGAAGAATTCATTGCAGTTTCCAATGTTATTCTCATCTTTATCACCAGTTTACAACTGATGGCATGGAGCAACAGGGTGTCAGAATAAAGGGTTATGGAGGCCATTGGACAGAGCAGGTTTTCAGTTGTCAATGGAAAACATGAAAGAACAATGATAGATCTCTCTATAATGAATGAGGTAAGATTACCTTGATTGCTCTCTGCCTGGAGGGGCTGTGCATTTGGATAACTCTTCAGCCTGTGTCCCCAGCATTTTCTAAAACGCTCTCCAGGCTCATTCAGGAAAGATAAGGCAAGTTTTCCCTTTTGTGCCCAGTTGAAATGCTGCTCTATTTTTTTTTAAGCATCAGAATATCAATAGATCTTAAGTTCAGCCCATGCCTCCCACACCACGGAGGCGGCAGCAGGGCAGGTGATGTCCTTGAGCTGGGGTGATGCTCATTGGAATGCCACCCCCACTGGAAGAATTCAGACATTGCGGACACTCGATGCTGGCTCTAGTTTGCTCACTTCCAAATGAATTCCCTCAGCTTCTCATGAGCATTCTGACAGCCTCCAAATGCCAGATGCAAGTGTGGGAAGCTGCCAGAAGGAGGAACCCAGGCCAGTTGTCCCACAACCCTGCATCCGCGGGTACCAGCTCTCAGAAGAGCAACAGCGCCACCCGAGCCCTTCCCTGCCAAAGCAGACAGCTTCTAAAAACAAAAAGCCATTTGGTACATTGCGTCATTTCTGCATAACTCCACTGGCTTATGAATTGTGGCACAGGCTCCATTGTTTTTCCTTTGTTCTTATCCAGCACAATGAGTGTATCATTCCATTAGCCTGCGCTTAGGGCTGGTTTCACTCATTGTCCATTTAGGGCTAACAGTGTTTACCCAGGCTTTCACAGGGTCTCTGTGTGTGTGTGAGTCTGTGTGTGTGTGTATGTGTGTGACAGGCAGCAGAAGCCAGCCTAGCAACTGTAGCTAACGGGCTCAGAGCAGAGCCGTTCCAGTGCAAACACTGCTCACAGCATCTCCAGGCATTTGGCTCGGAAAAATCAAAAGGTTCTCACAAAGGAAAATAAACTGCCAGCAACCAAGGATGCTGAGGAAAATAACCAGAAACATAAAGAAAAGGACTAGGGCTCTCAGCATCCTTGAATGAGGAGGAGGAGGGAGGGGAAGGGAGGTGACGGAACCCATTTATCAGACCAGGACAGTGGGAACTGATGTCTGGACAGAGGGACTTGGGGAGGCCGCCTCCAGACACTCGCAGAGATTCAGAGATGTTGCAGCCAGACCTGTGGGGGCGACCTCACGTGCCCCGCCACCCGCACACCCCCTGGGACCACCCTGAGCCCACTCTGTGCAGCGCAGCCATCTGTTTTCTGTGCTCTGACCACTAGACCCTTCAGCGGCGCAGAGCTGGTAAGCTAACTCCTGGTTCTCCACAGCAAAACCACTGGCGGTCGGGTTCCCAGAATATTCCCTCTTCCCTTACGTGATTTGAAGGAGTGGACGCGTTTTGTTTCTGTTCACATCCCAGAGGGGCGAATGAAAGGACGTCTTCCTGATTGATCACTGGCAATTTCAGACACGGTCAAGCCTGTGCTCTGGGCCAGCAGCAGGGTTCTGCGTGTTCCCAGCAGCCACCTGAGGCCCCAGTCCCATGCTAACTAAACAGTTCTCTAGGAAAACCAATCGTTACCTTTGTACAGAATTTCAGATACACTAGATTCTCCGTTATCCTTAGCCTTTGGTCCTCCCCTACCCAATCCTCAGGAGGCCATCCTCATCACAGAAGTCAAGGTCAGCCCACTTCCCCACTGCTGTGTCTAATGCGATGACAGTTTGGTCTGCAAACCCCCACGGGAATATCGTTTCCTGATTGAGGGTGGTTGATGGCATGTTGATGGCAGGGCATATTCTCAAACTCCTTGAAGGCTGGGTAGGGTGGGAGGGGGCATCGCACGGAAGAAAGAAACTCCTGTGGGCAGGGGGTCTGGGTCTCCAGAGAGCTGGGCCTCAGGGGTCCAGAGCCTCTCAGGCTTTACCCAAGCTTGGTCATCACAGCCTTGCAAAGGATGGTGTATTACTCTTTGTACTTACCATCTTCCTGTTTCCTGTCGAACATCTCTGGGATTCAGTATCCTGATCCTTAGGGCTGGAGTAGTGACAGGCCTACTTGATGGGCCGTGATGAGGATGGAATGAGATAATGCCTGAGCCCAAGACAGCCTTTTCCGGCAGACCCCCGGTGGCCCTGCTCTGCCAGCGGGGCTGATGCAGCTCTCTCCACTTGCCCCCAAGAGCGAGCGAGCCAGGAGCCACGGCCCTACTGCAGCCACTGGGCCCCTTTCTCCCTTCCCTGCTGACATCCGCCTCTTCCGCATCAGGATAAGGCAAGTTCTCACTATCCCTCTTCCCACTGCAGTTTCAGGCTGTGCTTGGTGCCCAAACTGAAGATGAGTTTCTGCTGCAGGCTGACAGACATCTGCTCCTGAGAGCTCAGAGTTTGTCTTGTTTTCGTGCCAGTGGAAAAGCCTTCAGGATGTGAGGGAAGGAGGTTTGCTTCTGCTCTGTGGTCCAGGCAGGGAGGCAGAGCACTGTGGCAGCACCATGGATGGGCAGCCTGCCCCAGGAGCAGAGCCCTGCCCAGTGAGCAGTACCCTGTGTGCACCACCCCCCACCACTCGGGCTAAACAGGGCCACCAGAAGGGAGGTGCTGTCAGCAGGCGTGAGGGGAGCAGGGCTGAAGCCTTTGGAGAGTCTCATCTGGGCCTCTGTGCTGGAAGCAGGGCCCAGAGAGATGCTCTGCTGAAGGAGGGCCGAAGTGCACCAGAGCAGGGAGCAGACAATTCTAGCTCCGCGCCCACCGGAGCTGAGCCTGCTCCATGATCCTCTCTTCTGATTTCCCTCCTCGGGGAATACTCCAACACTTTGGCCACCTGATGCGAAGAACTGATTCACTGGAAAAGACCCTGATGCTGGGAAAGACTGAAGGCAGGAGGAGAAGGGGACGACAGAGGATGAGGTGGTTGGATGGCATCACCGACTCGATGGACATGAGTTTAAGTTCCGGAAGCTGGTGACCAATAGGGAAGACTGGCGTGCTGCAGTCCATGGGGTTGCAAAGAGTCAGACATGACTGAGTGACTGAACTGAACTGAACTGAGGGGACTGCAGACAGCCGCAGTGCCCCTGGAGGTCGGGTTCAGGCAGGAAGGACACCCAGCACTTGGTAAACAATGTGCTGCGCTGTCGCATTAGTCATGTCCAACTCTGCGCCCGCCAGACTCCTCTGTCCATGAGATTCTCCAGGCAAGAATACTGGAGTGGGTTGCCATGCCATGTCCTCCTCCGGGGGTCTTCCAACCCAAATTATCCATGGCTTCGTGCTCTTCAAGTGGCTGGAAGGCCTGCAGTTGAGGGGGTGGGGGGTATGCATGCAGGGAGGCTTATGTTGCAGACAGATGCACAAGGTTTCAGAGCAACAAACTGAACACAGCCACCACAGCCACCTAGCTCCCTTCAACTCTGAGATGCTGAAATCTATCATCCGGTCTAGAATCTACAGGAGCTTCGGCTGCTGTAGGCCCAGCCAGGGGTAGACTGAGCTGGGCAGGACTGGTCCTGGCTTTGGCAGTCTGGATGGCCTGAGACTGGGGTCCCTGTGCAGACAGCCAAGAGCAGCGCTTGGCCTTCACTAGTGGTCCAGAGTCAGGGAGCAGGGAGCTCAACAGTGGGTGCAGCTCAGAGGCCATGATGGGCAGGGAAAACAGCAGGAAGAGTTGAGGAGAAATCTTGAGCAGATTTCAGACCAGGCAGGTGCACTCAGCTTTTTGGGAATCTGGAAAATACAGAGGAAAGGGGGATGGAGCAGAGGTATAGAGACCAAGACACCAGGCCAAGTGCTAGGATTAGGCACTTCCACATTTGTACAGAGAAGTGGTGGCGGGGTGGGAGGCCACATAGAGGATGGGTTTCCAGAACTGGGGGCCACAGCTCCTAACAGGAAAGGGGGGCACTCCTGTTATGAGCTGAATTTTGTCCTCTCACATTCACATATTAGATCCTTAACCCTCTGACTGTATTTGGAGACAGGACTATGCCGGTGTAAAGATGAGCCATACAAAGCCAGGCAGGTCCTAATCCAATAGGACAGGTGTCCTTATTCGAAAGTGGATGTTTAGACACACACACACAGGGAGATGGTCATGTGAAGCCTGCTTGGATGCTGTCATAAGCCAGCGAACTGTCAGAAGCTGAGAGAGTGCCTTGCGGCTGATCCTTCCCCAGCGCCTGCCCACACCGCGGTCTCAGACTTCTGGCCTCCAGGATTGAGGCAGTGACTCTCTGTTCTGTGAGCTGCCCAGCCTGTTTTGTTACAGCAGCCAGACGGGATTCATGCTCTTTCCAGCTTGCTCTATGACTGGGGCCGGATCAAGGCAGGGGCATGCGAGGCCTGTGTGGACCCTGCAGAGGGCGCCTGACTGAAGAGCAGACCAGCCTTCCCTGATGTCTCGACGGGGGAGGGGAAGACTCTAAAAGAGCACGTGGGACCAGAAATATTGCCATGGCCACTTCTGGAAACCAGCTCTGCTGCAGTCTGCCTACTGGGTTTGGTAGAGATGTATTTTAATGTGTTAACACATTAAGAAAAATTTTAAGTGGTGGGTGGATACTGGAATAGTCAGAGCAAAGGTTATAGAAAATGTAATTTGCTCTGCTAACCATAGAGCAAGTAAAAAAATTATTTATTAACTTTATCTAGCAAAGGAAAAAGTGCTGCCATTCCATTTTCAGTTACTTTTACTCTGAACAATCAGCGCTCACTAGACTGAACTCATTCTGCATCTCAGTTCCATCTGTCTTTTCTCTATAAGCCCATATTTAAATAAATTCCACCCAAGAATGATCCAGCACTCTAGGAGATACGTGCAGTGGGCTGTCCAATGATCTGACTGACCTGGAAAATTCTCTTCCACATGATACAGAGAATCAGGGATCCTATGAACTTGGGAATACAGAGCTTGCTGCTTTAATGGTGGCATTTTAACCGTTCTCAAATGTGGTCAAGCAAGTCTGCGGATTATGACACTAAATTCTGTCCTTTGGTTCGGTAGCAGAGTAAAGATGTGTGTTTCCTCCTTATAATGCAAGCTGCGTGCTGAGCACCCAACAGCAACGCGCACGTACCCGATCCCTGCAGCCCCAGCTTTCCCGGGGAGCATCATCCTCGGGCACAAAGCTGGAGGAAAGCGAGGGCAGAGCAGTTAGACCAGCCTTTCCAGCGGCGCTACCTGCACATCGTGTGAAAGGCAGTGCAGCCCTGAAACGTGGAGTGAAATGTGGCTCTCACTTCCTGCCCTGAGCCCCATGGACAGCCTCCCCAGAGGCAGCCGGAGGCATTAGGAGCCCATGCACATGTGTGTATATATTTGCACCTTTACGTGACTGACATCAGTGAGCGCAGGCTGCACTCACCTACCTGCTCACATTCAGTTCATTACTTGACAATGTTCCTTAGATGCTTTTGGTTTTAGTCACTGAAAAGCTGCCTGGTGCCCCCACTGTGGATGCCACAAGGACCAGCAGCCAGTCCGTCTGCAGATATTGTTTCTATTCTCTACAGGGCTGCTCTTCCTTGTTGGGCGCAGCAGTTCTGGGGCATCATTATGGCTCTGGAAAGCTCCCCCCCCAGAGGGGTCCTCTCAGGCAGCCTGACTGCCTTGGTGGAGTCTGGGAGGCCCCGTTCTTCCTCTAGAGCTGCAGCATGGGACGGAGGGGCCGGCTGGGGGAAACTCGACCCCCTTCTTCCTCTAGATCTACAGCAGAGGAAGGACGGGTGGGCTGGGGGAAACTCGGCCATCACTGTTTGGTGGGCCCCTCTGACACCCAGAACGATCAGAGATCCCAGGCTCCAGGGAAAGTCGCTCACTCCCAAGTCTACACGAGGCCAGTGTCTCTGTCCACCTCTGCATCTCGCTCAGGCATGGGCAGCCACGTCTGGCCCCTTGGGGCCTGTCATCAAGGCTTCTGCAGGGTCTGGGGACCCCTGTGAACAAGCGCCTGACGGGGGCCCCTGCATATCTTCTTCCCTTCATGCAGTGCAGAGTCGGGACACAGACAGAAGCACAGGTTCCCTAAGGCGGTGTCTCCATTTCTCCTCCTGGAAGGCTGTGTGGGGGACGAAAGATCACCGTCTCCTGTAGCCCTGGAGTCCGCACCGTGTCTGTGGGTCAGAGCAGGGCTCAGCGTTAGAATTAGGCTAAGGGTCAGGTCAGGGTCAGGGCTAGGATTAGGGTTAGAGTCAGTTCAGGGGCTCCCCTGGTGGCTCAAATGGTAAAGAATCTGCCTGCAATGTAGGGGACCCGGGTTCGATCTCTGGATCAGGAAAATCCCCTGTAAGAGGGAACGGCTACCCACTCTAGTATTCTTGCTTGGAGAATCCCATGGACAAGAGGAGCCTGCTGGGCTCCAGTCCATGGGGTCACAAAGAGCTGGACATGACTGAGTGACTTCCACCACACAGTTCAGTGTCAGGTCAGGGTGAGGGTCAGGACCAGGCACTGTTGGACTGAGGCCTGGGAATTTAGTGTCTGCAGGGTCATCGTCCTCTGATACCAATGCCCTGCCTTCCTGCTCTGTCCCGGAAAGACTTCTGGGAGAACTGAGCAGGAAAAGCAGCCTGAAATGGCCCATTGTGGCATCTTTCTAAAGCAGGCATAGTCAGTGTTATCCTAGCCAGTCTCACTGACAGCTGGCCCAGAGAAACAGGAAGTACCTGCAGAATTCTAATTCATTTTGTAGAACAGATCACGCTTTTAGATCGCGAGTGAAATGTGCAGTTACTCAGTTCTTGGCTGCTTCTCAGTTGGAGCTCTGAGGGCCGTCCTGGGCGTCAGGAGTGTTGGTCTGTGGAGTAGGGAATCTAAACTATGCATTTGCTCTGCCCTGCCCTGCCCTGTCTGGTTCTGTTGGTCCTACAGTCCCGTAGCATCTGCTAATGCTGCCTCCCATAGGTGGGCCTCCTGCTGGGCATGCGGGTTGGCGTTTGGGATGGGCCTCACCTTCTCTGCCTGTTTCCCAGGACCCAGCACACATCCTGCAAAGACCTCATCTCCAGGGTCAGCAGACTTCCCTGCAAACGTGTGGCCCTAAAGAGTCTGGAGAAGGGCATGGCAACCCACTCCAGTATTCTTGCCTGGAGAATCCCATGGACAGAGGAGCCTGGTGGGCTATAGTCCATGGGGTCGCAGAGTCGGACATGACTTAGTGACTAAACCACCACCAAAGAGTCATGTAAG
The DNA here is from genome assembly GCA_006408695.1 of Aepyceros melampus. NCBI lineage: Eukaryota > Metazoa > Chordata > Mammalia > Artiodactyla > Bovidae > Aepyceros > Aepyceros melampus. The sequence continues at coordinate 253,709 of SJXQ01010966.1, read as the reverse complement.
AATAGGAACTGTGGTTTCCTGTTTGGAGGACAGCGGTGATAGTCCACCCTCCACGGATCTCTGAGATTCTCAATGATGCTCAGCATACAGGGCCCTGTCCCAAGGCTGGCATGGCAAGGGGAACAGTCCACCACCCTGGTTCCTTTCCCTCACCAGCATCCCAAGCAACTGCCCAAATGTTTCAAACTGGACCTTCAGCATCTTGGGGTCTCGGCTCAGACCCCACCAACACCTTCCTGCCTAAAGAGAACTGTTAGTCAGGCAACTTGATGCAAGCCTGTATTCTCAACATTAAAAAAAAATGAGTTTGAAGTAACAGAATACACAACAGTCAAAAATTCAGCCCAGAGTGCTTCCCATCTCCAGCTCTGAGGCAGAAAGCCTCTGACATATTGTTGCTTAGACACTAGGAAGCATAGGGTGGGCTGATGACATGTTGAAGGGCTGGTAAACATTTTTCTAAGCTGCCTGGCCATGCGGAAATATTATTTTTTTTTATATTTGTGTGATAAAAAGCTTCAAGGTTCCTTGGGTTTTATGAGAACTCAGAGTTGTCTGGGAAGTTTCTGTAAACTCCTGCTCATAAGAGCATCAGCTAACACCACTCTCCCAGAACTACAGCTGGCTGCGGAGTGGGCAAGATTGTTATCCCAGGAGAACTGGCCAAGCTGGAATCATGTGCAGTTCCCATTTTCTAATACTGCCAGGGAGCTTGCTTTCTAAATCTGGACCTCACCACTTTCAGCAGGATAAGCTGGACCACAGCGATGTAACACGGTGCCTTGGGGACTTGCACAGCTGTAAGCTGGGAGATGGAGGGTTGGGAGCAAGCCCCTGAGTGCCCAGGACCTGGCAGGAACTCTGCATCCATCCCCACGAGAGGCATATGTGCAGAGTGTCTCCATGGCACCATCACTGCCCACCACTTTGCCTGGCTCCCCGAGACTCGCCAGGTCACTAATGAGGGTCACTGGTCAGGGTCTGAGCTGCACCTCCCTTCCTACGGCCCCGTCACTTACACTGTCTCCTTGCTCCTCTTCCTCCCTCTCACCCAAGTGATGCTCCCCTCAGCTGCACCCATTTGTGGTCTCATAACTCAGCCTCTCAAGAACTCACCCTGTCCAAGTGGACTGTCATATTCCAGCAGTTATCCAATCATCCTATTTTGAGCAGGTCTTGTTTAGAAATGGCAGCCCACTCCAGTGTTCTTGCCTGGAGAATCCCAGGGACGGCAGAGCCTGGTGGGCTGCCGTCTATGGGGTCGCACAGAGTCAGACACGACTGAAGCGACTTAGCAGCTTGTATAGAAAAGTGCCACCCAATGGAAAGTGAATCACATGTCTCACATTCCAAGAATCACATTAAAAATATGAAGAGAAACAGGTTATAAAATATTGTAATTTTATACTATTCAATAAAATTCAATATTATTTTAAAATGTTTGTTTAAAAATTAACAACAGCTTTAGCCAAACATGTCCAAAGTGTTATAATTTCACACACACACACACACACACACACACACACATATATATGATCTTTGGGAGTCCCCAGGTGGTACTGGTGGTACCCCTACAAATGCGGGAGACTTAAGAGATGCATGTTTGATCCATGGGTCCAGAAAATCCCCTGGAGGAGAAAATGGCACCCCACTCCAATATTCTTGCCTGAAGAATCCCATGGACAGGGTAGCCTGGCAGACTACAGTCCATAGGTCACAAAGAGTCAGACACGACTGAAGCGACTTAGCAGCAGCAGCATATGCTCTTTATTTCATATTAAGTCTAAATCCAGTGTATATTTTACCCTATGACTCATCTCAATTTGTCCTGGTCACATTCCCAATGCTTGGGAGCCCCACAGGACCCAGTGGCCATCCTCCTGGACAGGGAAGTTCTAGAAGCCAGGGTGGCAGGGAGCAGACAGAGACCCCTCTCCCAGAAGCTGCAATCTTGTTGGGGTGGTGCACAGCAGAAACACAGCAGAAGTTAAAGACACGATTCACACATCACACAAGACTGGACTTGAACCACAGCTCCGAGACTGGCCAGTTGCCTCACTGTGGTCCAGTTATTTAACTCCACTAGGTTTCACATGCTTGTCTCTACTGACAATAAGAGTTCATCAGGGAGACACTATTTGAGGCAAGTGGGAAAGTTTAGTGTCAGAGTATCACTGTTTCTGCTCAAAGGCTCTATTTACTGTTCCAATGTCTCCTTGGGCAGCTGCACACTGGGGGAACACACTTTTTTTTCTTTTTTTGTTAAATGTTAAATGTCCATGTTTCTCCCACCCAGATCAACTAAATCCAAGACTGTGGCACTAGAAAGCAAGGTATTGCCCTCACAGGCATGCTCAAAGCATCTCAGAATATTCTAATGCACAGCCAGCATTGAGAATACCCCAAAGCCAGCCAGTAGCAGAAGGCTCAGCTCCAGGGCCGCTACCTGTCCACAGGGGTTCTCATTCCTTCACAGATCCACGGCTTTCATTGATGTTCCTGGTGAAGTAGGAAAGTTTCCAGAAACCAGACATCTGTGTTCCTCATGCCTCTGCTTTTGGGCAGCTGAGAGATAATCCTTCCACTTCCTTCCTGTGCCCTCCTGCAGACACCCCTCCTCCACCTGGGCCTTTTCTCTCCATTGAGAGGTTCTGGGTCCACAGGGAAAGGAGAAGACAGATGAAGACCTGTGAGGGGCTCTCAGACACAAATCCCAGACCTCGAACCCTACAAGGGAAGGGAGATAGGCTGGGAGGTCCCTGCAGCCACCAAGAAGGGATCGGGTTTAACCAGGGCTGCTGACTGCCTCCAAAGGGTGGGTTGAAATATCCAGGGTCATTCTGCATGCTCTGCTCTGACCTGCGGTCAGAGGAGCAAGGTCACTGCGGTTGCAGGGCTCATCTGCAAACTAGACTGGGAAAGTCAGGAAGACTTGAACTGTGACCTTTGTGAACTTTTATCATCTTGCATGTCTCCTTTTTGTATCTCAAGTCCAATTACTTTTTTATTAGGTTTTCAAGAGAATTTGTGTTTGTGAGTTGACACCGCTGTGCCTTTTTCTTGTATATCTTGGAGGTCTGAAGTTCAGTAGGACACAGAAACAGTAATCATGATTAAAATAATAAGGCTGCCATTTACTGACAATACCCAGTACATTTTAGTAGCAAATTTCTGAGTCAAGAATCTCATGGAATGTTGTCAGAATTCTTCCAGAACTACTGGTAGTATGTCCAAGCAAAATAGTACTTTTACATTAGACTTATTACAAGAATCACAATGACCATATAATGATGAAATTGATACAGCAAAATATTCCCAAGTGAGACCAGCACACCAAAATGACCTAATACCTGGTTAAAAACGTAAATGCTGGGACCGTACCCCAAGTCTACCAAGTCAGGTATCCTGGGATGAGAACCCCTATCAAACACTACATTTCTGTACTGCGTAGGACTGAATGCAGTCCCTGACAGCTGTCCCTACTCTCAGCACTTCCAGAAACCTCTCAACGTGCTGATTCCCACCTCCTCCACGTCCTTCCCCGAGGCAATTTTACTGCAAATTATCATCCCTCAGCCCACAGCTGCCACAACACATCAGAGGAGCCATGGTGTCTATTTCCAACCACCTCCCCCCTCTATCCTTTACTTTCTAGATGCTTCTCAGAGGTGCCTCAAAGAGGACTAGTCAAAGCACTAATCCAACTTCCCTCTCCTGAAAGACGAAATCAATTTATCTCAGTGACACTAAGATTTTCATAATGCTGGACTAGGTTATAAAAGCATATGGGCGGAAAATATTTATAGACAGGGGGATTATTTTTAAATTCATAAAAAGTGAATTTTTATTAATAAAAAGTTGACCTTCAGTCAACAAACAGGACAAGACATGACTGTGGAAAAACGTCCTGCCCTAGGCACCAGGCGCCAGGCGTCTGTATACTACAATCATTTCGGGGGAGAGCAGAGCAGCGAGAATCCTAATTGAGCTCTGTCTTTTGGTTTGCAGAAACTTTATTTCCTTTGAAAAAATGGTCTTCCCAATCCAAGTGCTCATCACCATCTGCATCCCTAACACTGAAGCAGCCAGAGGCTCACTTTCCCTGACCCAGACTATTTAAATGGTGCCAGGAGGGTCGTCCATGCCCCAGGCAGGAGTGCCCCTTATAGATACAGCCCGGATCATGTCACTCATCCGTCATATCCCCCTTTGGCTTTCCATCTAACTTAAAGAAAAATAAATTTCGCTTCCTTGCCTTTGAGATTGTATAGAATCTGCCTTTCCCAAGACACCACAGGGTGTTTCTGTCTCTAGAGAGCCCCTTGCTTGCTGCGTTCCAGCCGCACTGGCTTATAATTGTTCACCCCAACCAGCATCCACCTTGCTGGAAGGTCTGGACATAGCCCATCCCTCCCCAGGACATCCCCGCATGGCTGCTCCCTGGCCTCTGTTCAAACCTGAGCCTTTCATGACTCCCCACACCCTCTAACTGTCTCCACTTCGACTGCAGTGGAGATAGCTCTCCATCTTAACACTTGCTAGCACCTGTCACACATCCTCCCTGAAAGGAGGATGTTCCATTGTTCTTTGTCTGGCCCTGAGCACCAGCAGCAGATCCTGGAACAAGAAATGTGCTCTAGAACCACCTGGAGAAGGCAGGAGAGGAGAGAGAGCAGAATGTAGTTGGAGATAATTTGTGATTGCCTTCCTAGACTGCCAAGAATTTGTCCTTCTTAAGGTCAAGTTACTAAGCAATTTACTCAGTTTTGTGGGATATTAATACCTTTCCAGTGATTTTTTTTTTTAACAAAACCCAAGCCATTTACAGGATTTTGAACCCATCTCAAAGCCAGCACCTGCCCCTGTGCCTTCCAGAACCTGCCTTCTTGTTACCTGGATCTTCTCAGCCTCTCTCTTCAGGTGATGGTTCAGACTTTTCTACAAATTGCCCATTTCACCTTGCCAATCTCCTTAACACTTCTGGATCTCAGCTCAATCCACAGCCTCACAGAGATTTTAATAAGCCCTTTCCTGACATCGTTCTGTTAGCATTTATGAATACATCCAGTGAAATAAAATACAAATAGGGAGACAATTTCATAAGGATGAAGTACCATAAAGTGCAGGCACTCATCACCTTCACTTAAAGAAAGAGAAAAAGAAAAATACTAAGACAATCACCGAGGCAGTTAGAATGGGATCAGTCAACTGGAATTTTCCACCTTGCAGCTTTGTTTACATTAGCCTGATAAAAACACTTTCTTTTGTCATTTTTTCTAAAATTTTGCAATTTATACAAATTCTTAGGTCTACAGTTTAAAGCATTTGTATAAAGTTCAGGACTATCTTAAAGAAAACTGGAATCTTTTATCATATTTCCTTTTAGGCCTTTCTAGATAGACACAGATAAGGGAAAAAGCTCATGCTTCGATTTATTAGCACTTTACTGATTGGAATAACTAATGGAGGATCATCACTTTAATTTTTTACAACAATTTCTAAATGATCATACCATACACACAAAGGGCAATATTTCCTTCTCAGAAAATAGTGTGTTTTGAGGAGCACGCCTTTAGAGGTGTGCCTGTCGTAGACTGCTGGCTTTTGGGATGAACACATGCACGTCCTATTCCATCTCTCCACAGCCCACCAGCTTGATTCTATGCATTACGTGTCCTGCCTGACACTATGAAGAGATGGGGAGGGTCCCCAGTTATTGGGATTCTCCAGGCAAGAATACTGGAATGGGTTGCCATGCCCTCCTCCAGGGCACCTTCTGAGCCCAGGGATCAAACCCAAGCCTCCTGAATTGCAAGCAGATTCTTTCCCATCTGAGCC
>SJXQ01010966.1:0-247216 GCA_006408695.1 Aepyceros melampus | reverse complement strand
TCAGCCCTGGGATTTCTTTGGAAGGAATGATGCTAAAGCTGAAACTCCAGTACTTTGGCCACCTCATGCGAAGAGTTGACTCATTGGAAAAGACTCTGATGCCTGGAGGAATTGAGGGCAGGAGGAAAAGGGGACGACAAAAGATGAGATGGCTGGATGGTATCACCGACTCGATAGACATGAATTTGAGTGAACTCCGGGAGTTGGTGATGGAGAGGGAGGACTGGCGTGCTGCGATTCATTGGTTCGCAAAGAGTCGGATATGACTGAACGACTGAACTGAACTGACTGAACCCCACCTAGTCCTTAAGGGTAAAATAATTTACTCTTATTTATTAAGAGTGAATTTGACTGGAGATCCTATGATACTGATCCTTTGCTCCACTTGGTTCTTGGTTCTTTGCTCCACTGGTCATTATCAACCTCAAGGTATCACCTGACCAAGTGAAATGTCTGTCACCTGGGTGGCCTGTCAGCTGTGCCGCACTGCCCCCACCTCCCAGCCAGAAGGTTCTCCCTCAGCGTCTGTCTCCCAAAGTGACTGCTTAATAAGTGGGGATGATTCAGGGCGGGTATGTATCTGTCCTTGGTCCTAATGTCTTAACTCACTTAGGGCTGGCCATTTAAAAATCAAATCCTTTTCTGGTCAGACTGTGGGACTTTTACCACCAACTTCTCTACCTGGAGTGGACTATGCTGGTGGCTCAGATGGCAGAGAATTCACCTGCAATGCAGACACCCAAGTTCCACCCCTGAGTTGAGAAGATCCCCTGGCGAGGTGAATGGCTACACCAGTATACTTGCCTGGAGAACCCCATGGACAGAGGAACCTGGTGGACTACAGTCCATGGGGTCACAAAGAGTTGGACATGACTGAGCCACTTTCACTCACTCTCTACCTGGATGCTGAGTAGGGCCTAGGATATCTTACACCATAAATCCCCTGCTTAGTCGCTTCAGTCATGTCCGACTCTGTGCAACCTCATAGACGGCAGCCCACCAGGCTCCCCAATCCCTGGGATTCTCCAGGCAAGAACATTGGAGTGGGTTCCATTTTCTTCTCCAAATAAATCCCCTAACACGAGTTAAATATGTTTCATCTTTCTCAAAGCAAAAGCAACGTGTTCTACAATAATAAAACTTTAGAAATACCTTATACATAAATCTCCAAGGCAGAGGAGACTAACTTTCCAAGCAGGGTTTTTGGTTCCCAGGAGGGAAACAGGAGGGAGCAGAGTTTCTAGTCCAGGGAAACCAATGCTGAAGCAAAATAGCATTCATTAAGGGTTGTTCAGGGAAAGAAATAATTCTCCTTTCAGATCCTCTCCTAGTTCCCCTGGCTCTTGCTAACATGGGACACAGTCAGCTTGTGGAATGTAGCTGCTGCCTGAAGGCTTGTTTGGCAGCCAAAGGCAGCTCAGTCAAATTAAACAGGTCATTTAACAATCCAACGAACAGAATGGTGCTCACAGCCAGCAAGGGAATTAGTGCAAAGCAGGTCAATCTGAACAGGCACCAGCCTCCCCCATGTGGGTGGAGGGATCTGAAAATGGCCAACCTTTCCTGGGAAGGATGGGTGACAGTCCCCACCCCTGATACCCAGAGTGCCACCCACCCACCGCTCCCCCATCACCTGGGCCAGGCCAGCACACACCCAGAGGGAGTCACAAATGACTCACAAAAGTGGGTCACTGGGAAAAATCAAAGACTAGCATCAAGTAATATTGTTATGACATGTTTACAGCAGGTAGCTGGCCTTCCTTCGCTCTAAGAATCAGAGCCCTTAGCCTTGTGGAGGCACAGGTTCTGAGCATTTGAAGGACCAGAAGGCATCTCATCCTTGTCTCGGGACTGTCGCTCCAGCTCCCGAGCTCAGACCCTCACATCCCACCTTCTCTCCATCGCCTCTGCTGCGGTCACTTTATAACAATGTGCTTCCTGCTACTGACCTGAGAGAGCTCTCAGAATAAACTGTTGTCTCATGATGTGAATCTCTTCTGTTTTTCCTCATGAATTTTTTATACTTAGAGTTTAAAACCTTGCCCAGGTGTTTAGCACTCGCCAAGCCAGACCTCAAAGACTCCTCTGTCGACATTTTACTGTGGCTTCTCTCCAGGCTCTCAGAGGACTTCCTGGCTCTGTCATCTTCATTCCCTGTTTCCTTTTTAAATCAGAGGTTAATAGATAGTTCCTGTATGAGTCTGGGTCCCAACAGGAAATAGGATTACTTGAAGAATGTTTCTTTCTTCAGGCAGGACCAATTGTGAGAGTGTGGGTATGGAATAGGGGTCTACAGGGCAGATGTAAATCCCCCACCGCCCCCAGCAAGGGGAGGAAGATGGAGAGGAGCTATCAGAACCCAGAAATCGAGAGAGAGGCTCTGAGAGGTGCAGTGACTTTCCCTCCTGCAGAGCAGGGGTGTGGGGTGCCCCCACAAGGCGGCAGGTCTGGCTTCTGCCAGTCCTGGCTGAGAAGGGCTGGTCTCTGTCCTCCATGGAGGTTGTCAGGAGAAAGCCCATATGAGCCGCTTTTCCACCTAAGCATCTTTCTCTCCCGTGTCCAGTGTCCCCTTAGAGCCTGGCCTTCTGTTCTATGGACTTTTTTTAAAAAGATCCTCCTAATCTCTAATTTGAAAAGACACATGCACCCCAATGATCACAGAAGCACAGTTCACAAAAAGCAAGCCACAGAGACAACCAGCAACAGAGGAATGGATAAAGACGACGTGCCGCATAAATGCAGTGGAATGCTAGTCAGCCATGAAGAGGAACAAGATAGAGCCAGTTCCAGCAATGCGGATGGACCTAGAGGTGATCACACTGAGTGCAGTAGCTCAGAAAGAGGAAGAAAGATACCATGTCATACCACTCACATGTGAGATGCAAATCATGACGCAGACGTCTCTATCCACAAAACAGCCTCACAGACATAGAAGACAGATTCGGGTTGCCAAAGATGGGCTTGGGGAGGAAACGGACTGGGCGTTTGGGGTTGGTAGATGCAAGCGATTATAGACACGATGGATAAAGAGCAAGTTCCTCCTGTATAGCACAGAAAACTATATCCAATCTCCTGGGGTAAGCCATAATGGAAAGAATATGAAAATGAATATATATATATGAATGTATAATACAATCACTTTGCTGTACACTGGAAATCAGCACAGCATGGTAGATTACCTATGTTTTTTTAACAGTGTCTTCCTACAATGCTGGTGGCCTTGCTCCCCTAAGTATGATTCCCCAATCCTACTTTGCATCATCCCTTCCCACTTTCCTGCCGCTAGTGAAAAGTGAAAGTGTTAGTTGCTCAGTTGTGTCTGACTGTATGTGACCCCATGGACAGAAGCGCCAGGCTCCTCTGTCCATGGGATTCTCCAGGCAAGAATACTAGAGTGGGATAGCTATTCCCTTCTCCAAGAGATCTTCCCCACCCAGAAATCAAACCCAGGTCTCCTGCATTGCAGGCAGATTCTTTGCCACCTGAGACACCAGGGAAGCAGAAATACCCAATTTCTTTCATCATGGAACATTCTTACTGTTCTCCACTTCTCCTGAGGGGAAGGACCCCAGGAATTCAAGTCAAGCTCTGGGTACCTCTCTCCCACGAATTTTTTTTTTTTTTTGACAAAAGATGTGCAAACCTGATAGCAATTCTCTACAGATACCCGAAATCAGCGTCTATCTCCAGCACACACTGTAAGGAGGTAACGGGTGACCCAAAGTCACACTGTGACAAACCATTCCAAGGGCATGGTGTCAGATATGCTCTTTAAGTTAAAGCATGAATAAGGCGCCAGCCGCCTCTGACCCTCCACCCCACCCACCCCCATATTGCTACAGGATCTTGGCTGTGCCCACTGGATTGCGGACGCACCGTAAGAGCTGCAGAGGGTAGAAAGACACATTTCCGTACTTGGGGACTTCTGCCATCCCCAGGGCCGCAGAGGCCCCCTTCACACCAGCAGGCATCTTACAGCCCCAGAAAATACGCTATAAATGAGTGGCCTTACCGAGGAGGCTTAAACACTGCTCTGTGCTGCACGAGGCCCCAGTCTATTCACAGACCTGCCTACCAGGAGCCCATTAGCTCTAAAGAAAGCCAACCTTCTCCACAACATACCACCTCAGCCTTTTGTTGGGGGGCGGGGGGCACGGCTCACCAGGCACCCTTTCCAGCATTCGGCCTTGGCTTCCCTCTCTTTTTATTTATACATTTCCCTTTGCTCTGCCTTCTGTATAAAGCACAACTTTTCCCCTCTGGTTAAAGATCTCCCCCCACAATATGAAATAGATGGGCACCTGCCTCTTCTTTTTTTCTCTATTACTGGTGCTTAATTCAAGGCTCATGTGAAGCCTTTCGGCATTCTCCCCCAAGTTTTCCATGCACCTTACAAGGTGCCTTTTAAAAGCTTTGCAGCGTGCTGAGCACAGTAAATGAATCATTTCTCTGCTGTTTATATGTTTGGGTAAATGAAAGCTTTTGACAAGAAGAAAACCTTTCCAAGCCTGGCATTTATGGTCAATTTCTGTAGCTATTAAACAAGGTCAGAAACTTTTTGGAAAAGTCTACCCACCTGTGACTTTCTTTTTTTGTTTTTACCAACTGATACAGTTCGTGATTGCTGAGGTTCTTTTCTGGTGTCATGAATAATACACCAAGGATAATGGATGCTCTCTATTTTTTACTTATGAACCCTAGATTTTTGGCACGAAAAGGAGAGCTCAGTTTTTCTATAGAAGGAATATCACCATGGGGCTTGCCTCCGTCATATCCAGGAACACATGCAGCTCATCAGGGATATCAGATGCAGGGTCGTCACCTCTGTGCCACATCTATGAAGAACGAAGCAGCAATGCATTCAGGGGAAATCCCCCCGAAATAGGTACACACCAGAAAGAAGCTTTCTGAAAAATTTGGAGCAAAAGTAAAACAGTTATTTCCACATTTCATCACCTTAACTGTCTAGAGTCAACTAGCCTTGTATCTTAATCCACTAGCATGCCCATCACAGCTGAAATCAGGCTTTAGAAATAAAAATGAAGCAAAACGCAAAGCTATCATGCTGCTCAGTGCCTGAAAAGTTTCTGACCCGTGCTTCCGTCCTTCTTTTCTGCTGTCCACCCATGACACAGAAGGACTGGACAACCCATGAAGAACCGAAAACCCAGCCCAAGCTCGTTGGTTCAGATGGTCATGATTCAGATTTCAAGCCAACCTAGGCAAGCTACATGCATCTTTGGGCCTTGATTGTGGAGAGAAGTGGACAATCCCTGGTTTTCCTTCAGTTGACCCAAGGATACTGAGCTGGTGAGACTGATTGATTCCTCTCTTCTGGAAGTGTAAATACAAACTGAGATGGGAAAGCTTCCTGGGCTTCAGCTCTGCTCTGCGGGTGGTCCCCCGGGATCAAAACGCTAGGCGCCATGCCAGGCTCTGACCCATGGCCATGTGCGGCTTGTCTCACCAGCACCAGCAAATGTTTACTCCAATACTCGAAATTCATTGTGATGGAAGTGCCCTTAAGCTGCGGGGATGATGGTGCTCATAAAAACCCACAGATAGCCTTGCCCAGCCTCCCACTACAGATGGCCATTAGGTTAGTCAGAAGAATGCGAACTTCAGGGAAGAACTCTTCTTAATTCTTCCTAATTCACTCACAACAATAGCCAATAAAATTTAACTTGCACAGCATCAAGCTCTTAGAGCAGACATGTTTGGTGGTGAAGTGGACAGACTTAGACCATAGCACAAATCACAGTCCTTGTCAGGCTCCAGTTGCCTGCCCTCCTCAAGGGTCTTGGTGGCTCTTCTGATTAGGATTCCCCTGGAGTGATGACAACTGAGGCCAGGCCACCAAGATGGGCTACTTTGCAAGGTGAAAAGTCAAGAAAGTTATCCAAGAATCAAAGCAAGATAGCTGCATGTCCAATGTTGTCATGACACCTCAAAAGGCCTTAGGAAGAAATAATAGGAAAGCAAATCTGTGAGAGACGTTAACAAAGGGAAAAAAAAAATCATGTTTTCTTTAACAGTGTTTGTCTCACATTCTCACTCCCATGTTCACTGATAAAACCACACCCTGTCCATCCCTCTACCCTTGACCCCATCCTGCTCTCGGAGTCCGTCTGCACATTCAAAGCTGAAGCTTCCTCCCGGTGATTTTTTTCTCACCAAGCACTGACTCAGTAGAATCAGGCTCCCATTTCTTATTGATTTGTTTCTTTTATCTTATTTAGAGAAGCAATATTTAGTAACTCTGAAACCAAAGAAGGAAGCATTTCTGTATTGCACTTAGATGAGAAGGCATCTCCCCATGGTCACAGATTTTCCCCTTCTCTTTTTCTCTTTGTTAGGTTTTGCAGTTTCCTATAAGCCTCCTAGGAAATTCTTCCAAGATCCAGTTAATGCAGTCCTCAGCAGAAAGAAGCATTGTTAAAATTCTGAAGAAAAAAATTGATTTTCTCTTAGATATGACTTGTCAAAGGCTACATGGCTACAAAGTGCAAGAGCCTGGGCTTCAACTCACAGCTCCTGCCTCCAAATTTAATGTTATTCCACCCTGGATCATATTGTCTCCTCAACACTGATATTTCAGCAAAAGATTATTGAGTGCCTGCTGCTAAGTCACTTCAGTCGTGTCAGACTCTGTGCAACCCCATAGACAGCAGCCCACCAGTCTCCCCCGTCCCTGGGATTCTCCAGGCAAGAACACTGGAGTGGGTTGCCATTTCCTACTCCAATGCATGAGAGTGAAAAGTGAAAGTGAAGTCGCTCAGTCGTGTCTGACTCTTAGCAACCCCATAGACTGTAGCCCACCAGGCTCCTCCATCCATGGGATTTTCCAGGCAAGAGTACTGGAGTGGGGTGCCATTGCCTTCTCCATATTGAATGCCTGCTATGTGCCAAATTCTGAGATGCATGCTCAAATTCAAAGACAAATAAGAGTTTCATCCCTCTCCCACAATATCACAGACCCTAACACAAGGTGGTGAGGGGGCCAGAGTACCCCTGGGAGTTAGGGACAAACATACATGAGATAATATGCAAAGTGCCCAAAATGGAAAGCAGCCCGTAGATTTATCTTCCCTAAAACAGATATATAACTTGTTATAACCCTACAATAAATTAACACAGAACAATAAAAGTAAATAAACAACACAAAATTCCATGTATTAATCTGTAGAAGTAATATCAAGAAGAAAAGAATCTATAGGACGATTCCACTTCTGCAGTGCAAAGTCAGAGAGAACAGGGCATGGTTGGGAGTCTGCATGGGTAGGTGATGAGCAGTAAGTAAAGTCAGGAACGGATGCACATGGATATTAGGAGGGTGATCCCCTCCAACAGGGAGAAGGCTGCTGTGAAGGCTGCCGTGATGCTGTGTGCTGGCATCTGCACTGCAGCCCCGGAGCAGCCGTTGCAGTTAGAAGCACTCAGTCAACAGACAGAGACGCGCAGGCCTGGCTCCAGCGGGCTCAGCACTCGCTCTGGGGCTCCTTCTCGCAGACCGGCATGGCCGTATGCCTCCTTCTCCAGGCCAGCGTCTTAAGTCTCCCACTCCACTTTGCACTTGGTCTTCACAGGTCCATTTCCTAATCTCATTTTTTAATTCCTCTTCTTTGTGAAAACTGTCTTAAGTCCATCCTGGAACAAAGTGGGGAGGAAGCACAAATAGATAGTTGACCAAATGGAAGTCATGAGGTCCCCCAGAAAAAGAGAGACTGGAACCTTGCAGGCTACTCTACTTATCATTAACTAAGGCAGTTGCTGTAGCTTGGAAGGCTCAGAGAGAGAAAGCTGCTGTACCTTGGAAGGTCAGAGAAAGTGAGTCACTGAGCTGGTAGCTCTCATGAATAGTCCAAGGAGGAGAGCCCACCGTTGTGGGTGGGGTGGGGGGGTGTTCCAGGTGACGGCAGGACAGCCATAGGCCTTCTGCAATGGGCTGCCCTCGGGGGTCCTGAAGCCAGCAGCAGAACCCAGCCCCTCAGGCCACTGCCCACAAGACAGAGAGGCGAGACCCAGCCCATGCACCCCATCAGAACTGGACTTCTAAATCCACTGCCAACCTTCCTAGTCCCATTAGTAACTAAGAACTCATCACCTTCAATTTCAGGGTTGGTCTCGGCTTGAACTTGGACCCCTGAAATTCACACGTGGTGAAGTCTCGTGGCAGTGTTGGTGCAGGCACCTACAGCTGCTGGTGGGCCACACAGAATGGGGAAGGACTCTCTGGCATCCCCTGGTCAGTTGTCCCGGAACATACACCTTCCATTTGATTCATTTGAGAATTCTCTCCATGATCTTCCAGGAGGCTGGTTCTCTCCATCTTAAAGTAGAATACTGTCAGGAAATTGTACATGCAGAATTCTGCCTTTTAAAAAGTTCCCTTTGCTAGGCTAGGAACCCTTAGAGAGTTGCATTTCTTTTTACCCTCCAACCTCTAGACCAATCCTGGGACAGGGCAGCCCCTAACAAAGATGCGCAGGGAAGACAGAGAGTGGACTAGAGCACTGTTAGGGAAATTAAATGAATAGTCTTGCTTAGGCTTCAGAGACAAAGCAGAGCAGGCCTCAGATCTTGCGTCTCATCTGCCTGGACACTGCCCTGCGCAGGAGTGACTGTGATTGATGGCCTGCCATGAGTGTGAGACCTGAGCACCACAGGGAAGATGGGAGAAGAATCTTGAGACTGTTGAGACCGAGGAGGGGGCCTGCCAACCAAGCCTCAGGCTTAGCAGCATTCCAAGGTTTACGCAACAGAACAAACAGCATTATCATGAAACCAGAGCTGCATTTGCTCACAGACTGATGATCATATCAGTTTGCATCCTGGGATTATAAGCAGGAACCCCAAACTGCAGTCTTTGAAGTCTCACCCGTGGAGGGGACACGCTGCCTGGGACCCTTCCCCAACTGCGACTCCAGATGTGCTGTGACACAGGACTTCCCAGCTCTGATTGAGTCTGGATGTTGGTCAAAACCCAATTTGGTGATGTATCCTCTGCCCTTTCGATTTATCTTTCTTTTAATGTTAGTATCTTGAAGTTAAGCTCGATAATTCTCTAATAAATATGGGTATTATTTATTTGTATAAAACCAGTGGCTTATTTTGTTAACAAATCCTTTGAACCTGAGAGGAAAGTGAAAACTCAGTAAAACAAGCACGGGTCCAAGCAGCCATGGCCACACAAGGCACGCCCCCTGCAGCCACCTTCCTGATGGTAGAATCGACCAGCTACCCCGGGTCCCTCCTGCGCCGGACCTTGAGATGCAATGTTTTCCAGATTCACTTTTCAACAAACGCCAGTGACTACTTGAAGAGGACAGTGGTTCACGCCTACGTGTGTTTAAAGAAGCAAAAAACATTGTGCGCAAAAAACATTGTGTGTGTCTAGTGTGCAAGTGGAAAGTCTGCCTAGATGGAAGGGGCTGGAACTCATGCTTGAAGCTGCAATCCTTTTAAGTCAGCACACACGGAGGTGGGGTCAAGTAAGGAGTGGAGCAGTGGGAGTTCTGAGTAGGAGGAAAGCAAAGTAAAACAGGGAACTCTGCTAGTTTGGCAGCTTACGGAAGGTCTGTCTTTAAAATCCTGAAACCAACTTCTGAGGAATGAGGCTGCAGAAGGCAGGGAGGTGCCTAGTGAGCTGAGGGCTGGAAGACCTTGCTCCCCAGCCCTAAAGTTGGGCCTCCTAGGCTCTGAGGACAGCCTGGGTTAAAAGGAGCAATTGTTTTAAACTGGACTATATAATTGATTTACAAGCATTCTGTTAGTGATTCACTTATACCTATATATTATACGTATATGCATATAATTATACATATATATTAGTATAATATATATATATAATACTAATATATATAATAATATAATATATATTATGCATAGTATGTATTATACATATACATTATGTATAATATGTATGTATATATTATTATACATGTATCTCTATTATGTATTATTTTTCAGATTCTTTTCCCATATAGGTCATTACTGTGTATTGAGGAGAGTTCCCTGTGCGTTACAGTCAGCCCTTGTTCGTTATCTATTTTACACACAGAAGTGTGTCTAGATTAATCTCAAACCTAAAAGGAGAAATCTTGATTGTAAATATCACCAAACATCAAATAAGACTCACCAAATATCAAAGATGGCACTGGTTACATTCAGGATAACCAGCCTGCAAGGCAGCCCGCCTGGAGCCTGCTGCTGGCGTCCGACCAGGATTATGTATTATTTTTCAGATTCTTTTCCCATATAGGTCATTACTGTGTATTGAGGAGAGTTCCCTGTGCGTTACAGTCAGCCCTTGTTCGTTATCTATTTTACACACAGAAGTGTGTCTAGATTAATCTCAAACCTAAAAGGAGAAATCTTGATTGTAAATATCACCAAACATCAAATAAGACTCACCAAATATCAAATATGGCACTGGTTACATTCAGGATAACCAGCCTGCAAGGCAGCCCGCCTGGAGCCTGCTGCTGGCGTCCGACCAGGTGGGCGCAGAGAGCTGGCTGGGCGCACACCTGGCTGCCCGCTGATCTGTGACTCGGGGGAGTTGCCTGACTGTGTTACTTGAGTTTTGTCAACAGTAAGATGGAGATGATGGTTCATTGTTCACAGGGTTTTACAAGGCTTGAGTCAATACTCGAAATGCTTAAAGTGGGGCGTAACACACAAAATGTGTGCAGCAGAGTTAGTCTTCTGCCAGCCACACTCTGCACCTGGTTTTCTCAGTCGCATCCAACCCTTTGCAACCCCAGGGACTGTAGCCCACAAGGCTCCTCTGTCCTTGGAAAGATTTTCCAGGCAAGAATACTGGAGTGGGTTGCCATCTCCTTCTCCAGGAGATCTTAGACTAAAGTCCTCAAACTCTGATCCCAACATGTCACATTGTAAAATGAGGTCAGTTCCAGCTCAGGGTCCTGCCCACGGTCCATTCCCACCTTCCAGCCCCACACACCTCCATCCACCCCACAGCCAGCTGGACACACCTGCTCCTTCATCCAAGGCAAACGCACCCACACAGGCACCAGTCCCCACACCCACAGCTCCAAAGCTACCTTAGTTTAGTTCTTTTCCATTTCTGAGGAATCTGAAAAGGAAATTCAGAAATGCAAATCAAAACTACAATAAAGTACCACTTCACACAAGCCAGAATGCCCATTATTAAAATGTCTACAAATAACAAATGCTAGAGAGAGTGTAGAGAAAACAGAGCCCTCTACACTGCTAATGGGATGTAAATTAGTGCAGCCACTATGGAGAACAGTATGAAGGTTCTTTTAAAAACTAAAAACAGAGTTGCCATCAGTTCAGTTCAGTTCCTCATTTGTGTCTGACTCTTTGTGACCCCATGGACTGCAGTATGCCAGGCCTCCCTGTCCATCACCAACTCCCAGAATTTAGGCAAACGCATGTCCATCAAGTCAGTGATACCATCCAACCATCTCATCCTCTGTCGTCCCCTTCTCCTCCTGCCCTCAATCTTTCTTTCTTTCTTTCTTTCTTTTTTTTTTTATCTCCCTGATGGTTGCGTCCCTAAATTGCCCTCAATCTTTCCCAGCATCACGGTCTTTTCAAATGAGTCAGCTCTTCACATCAGGTGGCCAAAGTATTGGAGTTCCAGCTTCAACATAGTTCTTCCAATGAATATTCAGGACTGATTTCCTTTAGGATTGACTGGTTGGATCTCCCTGCAGTCCAAGGGACTCTCAAGAATCTCCTCCAATACCATAGTTCAAAAGCATCAATTCTTTGGCGCTCAACTTTCTTTATAGTCCATCTCTCACATTCATACATGACTACTGGAAAAACTTAGACTAGACAGACCTTTGTTGGCAAAGTAATGTCTCTGCTTTTTAATATGCTGTCTAGATTGGTCATAACTTTTCTTCCAAGGAGCAAGCATCTTTTAATTTCATGGCTGCAATCACCATCTGCAGTGATTTTGGAGCCCAGAAAAATAAAGTCTCTCACTGTTTCCATTGTTTCCCCATCTATTTGCCTTGAAGCAATGTGACTGGATGTCATGATCTTAGTTTTCTGAATGTTGAGCTTTAAGTCAATTTTTTCGCTCTCCTCTTTCACTTTTAACAAGCAACCCTTCTGTTCTTCACTTTCTGCCATAAGGGTGGTGTCATCTGCATATCTGGGGTTATTGATATTTCAGTAGAGTTGACATATGATTCAGCAATCCTGCCCCTGGGCATATATCCAGAAAAAAAAAAAAACATAATTCAAATAGATACATGCACTCCAGTGTTCACAGTAGCACTATTTACAATAGCCAGAACATGGAAACAACCTAAATGTTCATTAACAGAGGAATGGATAAAGAAGATGTTGTTCACAGATACAATGGAATATTACTCAGCCATAAAAAAGGAATGAAATAATGCCATCTGCAGTAACATGGGCCCAGAGATCTACCATACTAAGTGAAGTAAATCAGAAACAGAAAGACAAATGTCATATCATATTGCTTACATGTGGAATCTAAAATAATGCAAATGAATTTCTCTACAAAGCAGAAGCAGTCTTACAGACACAGAGAACAGACTTGTGGCTGCCAAGGGGAAGGAGAGAGGTGGGAGGGATAGACGGGGAGTCTGGGTTCAGCAGATGTATACTATTCTATATTGGAGAAGGCAACGGCACCCCACTCTAGTACTCTTGCCTGGAAAATCCCATGGATGGAGGAGCCTGGTAGGCTGCAGTCCACGGGGTCGCAGAGAGTCGGACACGACTCAGCGACTTCACTTTCACTTTCACTTTCACTTTCATACTATTCTATACAGGATGGATATACAAGGCCCCACTGTATAGCATAGCGAGCTGCATTTAATATCTGATAAAGCGTAATGGAAAACAATATGGTAAAGAATATGTGTGTATATATACATATAATGGGACTTCCGTGGTGGCTCAGACGGTAAAGCGTCTGTCTACATGGCAGAGACCCAGGTTCAAGCCCTGGGTTGGGAAGATCCCCTGGAGAAGGAAATGGCAACCCACTCCAGTACTATTGCAGTTCAGCAGATGCAAACTATTCTATACAGGATGGATATACAAGGCCCCACTGTATAGCATAGGGAGCTGCATTTAATATCCGATAAAGCATAATGGAAAACGATATGGTAAAGAATATGTGTGTGTGTATATATATATATATATATACATATAATGACTCACTTCACTGTACAGCAGAAATTAACGCAACAATGTAAATAAACTGTACTTCAATAAAATAAATGTTAATTTAAAAATTAAAGAAGGAAACCCAGACGCTTATCCAACCCAGAATTTAAAGGACAGATGTTACAAAGACTTTCAAATCCAATGACTCATCCTCCACTCCCCCACGTTGTAATGGGACAGTCATCATGATGTCTTGCTCGGGGATGGTCTCGAGATCAGGGGAGGCAGGCATATCAGGGGAGGCAGGCGTGTCAGGGCTCAGTGGCTGGTGCAGAGCCCATACCTGATGGAGCGTGGTTCTTTCATCATCGTGGTGCAGTCTGCTCTTTGAACAGCTCTGCTATCTCTTGCAAACACATCGTTTTCCAAGGACAAGGACTGTGTGTGTTCCTCATTTTGATATCTAACATCCTACCTAGTTTAATGTAGTAATTGGTGAAAACAATGCAATCATACAATTAAATTGAATGGTATATTTATATAATCTGCCCTGTCTGTCCTCAACTCCAACTGTACAGCTGAATCTCTTGAGTAGCTTATATAAGTTCCTATGACAGCTCTTTTCCCCAGGCCAATTAAAGCAGAACCCGTAGGGGGAAGCTTGCAGGTGTCTGTATGATAGCTCCCAGAGAAGTCTGGAGTGCAGCCAGAGCAGAGAAGCTCTGTTCTCTCCTTCACAGTTACCTACTATGTGCCAGGCTCCCCTGTGAATTACAGTGACACAGGTATTGACAATGGGAGTCTTGCCTCACCATCTACAGAGAATGATGCTTAATAAATCATTAATAAATCAGGGGACCACTCACGCGTAAGGAGATAGGAAGTTCATTTAGAAGAGGAGATGTTTTTAAATGAGGGAGGGAATTAGGGAAAATGACCTTCAATGAATTGATTTACATTGCTTGCCTTCAGTGTTTACTCAGAACCCTCTCTATGAGACAGGATTCTGTGTATGAAATAAACATCTTCCTCTGTATGACTCAATGACCCTGCTAAAAGAGTCTCTCAGGAAACTTCTTTCAGAGTGTCATCTTTGCTCGACAGAACAAAAGCCACATTTTTCTCCTTCTTCTAAAGGTGACTTCTTAAGACATTTCTTAAGCATTTCCCTATTTGCTTTGAACTCCAGAAGTTTTACAGACAGGCTTCTGTGCATCGGTGAGTTTCGTGTCTACAATTATGGCAGAACTAATTTTTCCTCTTCTGTACCAAGGCTCTTATATTTTAAATTACTTTGAATTCTCATTTTAG
Organism: Aepyceros melampus; assembly: GCA_006408695.1. Taxonomy (NCBI): domain Eukaryota; kingdom Metazoa; phylum Chordata; class Mammalia; order Artiodactyla; family Bovidae; genus Aepyceros; species Aepyceros melampus. Next base: position 232,762 of record SJXQ01010966.1, on the reverse strand, counting down.
AAAAGATGTAGATGAATTATTAAATGTAAATGCCATTGGTATATATTCCTTGCAGAACAAAGCATCTATGATTTGCAATCCTCAGTTCAGCTGCATTAGAATGGGGGTGGGGAAGCATATTTACTCAGCACATAGCATGTGTCAAATTTGTTACATGCTTTACCAACCTTACCTAAACTGTGTCTCACAATAATTTTGCAACTCTGGCACTAGCCACCCATTGTACACATGCAGGGGAAATGGGGTTCAGTGTGGATGGGGTCAGAGGACTGATAAGTAGCTCTTTAAGGAGCTGAAAGATTCTCTTAGTGTCAGGCTCATTATACTTCTAATCGGTTCCTCCTCCTCTCCCAGACTTTACTGTTTGATTGTCACAGATCTCAGGACCCCACTCCAGTGACTTTTCAAATGCAAGTCCCGGGTCTCAGCATTTCCGCATCATGTACCTGCTCTTGTTAATTCAATAAATCAAATCTATTCACCAAGGACCATCCAGGAGGATGAATCAGAAAGAGATGAATCAGAAATGCACTCTGCACTTAAGGAATTTATAAACTATTAGCGGGAGTAAAACACATCATAATTAAAATAAATACATCAGCGCATCCCTATCCAAGATGAGGAGAAGCTGAGATGTTCTCTGTCCACCAATGACAGTGAAGGGTGGAGGGAAGATAACCAGGATCTGGAGCCAAGGGGAGAAGAAGAGAGCAGGGGCCCAGACAGACAGACAGAACTGTGAGGGGCACAGACTCCCTGGGGATCTCCTTAAAGACTGGCTATGGGCCCTGAGACCTGCATTCTCACAAGCACAGAGGTGAGCCCACACCACATTTTAAGCAGCAAGGGTCCAGTGAGGATCGTGTAAAGTGCACAGTGGGCATGGGGAGCCTAGGACAGGAGGAAAGCCTAAAGGTCAAGGAGAAGGATAAGCAAAGAAACAAAGACAAAGGTGAAGCGGGGAGGGCAGGAGTGTGCCCTGTTCATGGCGAGTGGACTGTCATGCCGCAGATTCACTGCCGTTCCTCTCTGCAGGCTGAGAAGTGGGCGAGTCAGCCAGTTTAAAGCATTGTAAGCATGGAGTGGACAGTCACTCAATGCTCTCAGTTAAAACAATCAACCAACGAAACCTGGACAGGGAGCCATTCCCGGGAAACCCAAACGAGCAGGAGCACGTGAACACTACCTGTCAGTCTGTCTGCCCTGCAGCCTGTCGGCCATCTGTCCCCATGGCTGTCGCTGTGCAGGTTTGCTCGTGGTCCTGGAGGACCAAGGGTGTTTGAACGCGTCACTGCACTGAGGTTGATGTAATATAATGGCTAATAGAAATCTGTCTCAAGTGAAAGAGTCAATACAGAAGGGTGTGTAAACACAAGTCATTTGGATTTTTCAGAATATAGAGCATTACACAGTTCCTCAAATGGAGGAGAAAAATCAACCTTCTGCCAGCACACAAGTTTCATTATTTATTTAGCATTAGTGCAAGTCTAGTCAAGGCTATGGATTTTCCGGTGGTCATGTATGGATGTGAGAGTTGGACTGTGAAGAAGGCTGAGTGCCAAAGAATGATGCTTTTGAACTGTGGTGTGGGAGAAGACTCTTGAGAGTCCCTTGGACTGCAAGGAGATCCAACCAGTCCATTCTGAAGGAGATCAGCCCTGGGATTTCTTTGGAAGGAATGATGCTAAAGCTGAAGCTCCAGTACTTTGTCCACCTCATGCGAAGAGTTGACTCATTGGAAAAGACCCTGATGCTGGGAGGGATTGGGGGCAGGAGGAGAAGGGAACGACAGAGGATGAGATGGCTGGATGGCATCATGGACTTGATGGACAAGAGTCTGAGTGAACTCCAGGAGTTGGTGATGGACAGGGAGGCCTGGCGTGCTGCAGTTCATAGGGTCTCAAAGAGTCGGACACGACTGAGCAACTGAACTGAACTGAGTGCAAATATGACTGATTTCTGGTGTTCTTCCTATTGACAATTTGGGATTTTGAATTCTGATTTGGAATTTTTTTCTCTTACCCTTTGGTTTTATGTGAGCATGTAGATTGGCTAATTTTCTAAAGGAATCTGACTTTTCAGTTTTGAATCATAATAGGAAAAATGACTTCTTGCATAATTTGACAAAATAGACCCTTGCCTACACTTCACACACTGTCTTCCCAAGCAGACAAGTTTTTCTCCAGGAGCTCTAATAGGAGAAGCCAAGGGCACTTAGATCAGAAAAGAGAAACCCCAGCTGTCCCAGACCAGCAGTGCCTACCAGGTGAGTACTGGGCTTGTGAAAGCAAGCAGCTACCAACACATTAATAATTCTGGGGAAGCAAACTTGCTTATCAAGTCCAGTCCTTCACTCTGTGTGTGTTCAGGCACTCAGCTTTGACTGATTCTTTGGTCACCCATGGACCATAGCCTACAAGGTTCCTCTGTCCATGGCATTTTCCAGACAAGAATACTGGAGTAGGTTGCCTTTTCCTACTCCAAGGGATCTTCCTGACCCAGAGATGGAGCTTGTATCTCCTGCATGGGCAGGCAAGTTCTTTACCACCTGTGCCACCCAAGGAAGCTCTAAGTAACAGAAGAACAAAAAAAATTGCCTTGTTCCAGAGTCACAAGCTATCTGAATCCATGATAATAGAGGTTGCCTACAGAAAAGGTCCAAGAATTCATTGCAAAATCTATGAGGGGGACACTCTGCTGACGGATACTTTGGGATCCTGGCAATTTGGTTAATGAGAATAACATTCTTGCAGTCTCAAGCCATTCACTCCCCTCAAGCATACAGTGTAACAGGGTGTGTGCATTGGAGGTGGACCCAAGCCACGAGAACCTCAAGGACACCGCTTGGATTTGAAAATCCACGTGGGCGTGGATGGTCACTGTGTGACTGTGAGCCTGGCTGGCCAGGGAAGCAGCCCGAAACCTCAGGTAATCGCTTCTGCCTCAGGCACCAAGGCAAGAACAGGGTGAGGAACAGCAGAGTGTGATATTTTTAGTCCCATTTCTCAGTTCGACCAGGGACTATCACTCTCCAGACTCAGCAGATGGCAGACCAGACAGTTCTGTCTGATGAGCTAATTAGTTTTCAACACCTCATTATCACCTCACAATGGAATCTAGAATAAAAGCTTAAAGTGCAGAATGTTTAAGGGGCTTATTTGAATGCAGTAAAGTACCTTCTTTAAGTTAAATTCTTTCCTCAGAAAAGGGCTTTATCTGTGCAGGAGACATTTGAAGAGAATGACTATTGAGGGGAAAATATTCATGAAGTAGGCTGTCTCTAACACTGAAATGTTGTCAAAAGTGTGATGTGCATTCCAGACAAAATACAGATAAGTTACATTTTGTACTGAAAAAAAAACTAGGAACGAGAAGACCTAAATTCCAGTTTCATCTCTGCTGCTAATTAATAGAGTGGCTACAGGCAAGTCAATGTCTCTGAACTCCAGTCTCTCCTTTACCAAGTGAAATCTTTAGGGGAGGTGGATGAACTTTGTAGTCCTTTCCAGTCCAAAAATCGTCCTGTTTTACAGTTTACTTAAAGTCAGCTCTGCAGCCTTCTAAGGCACATTTATGAGATGTAATTTTTTGGATAAAATAATTTTAAAAACACTAAACATTAAGAAGCTTTTTTTATTTCTTAGAGCATCATTGCTTTGGCAGCTCCACCTGTCTCCAACAACAGCAACTAACATACCATGTGCGTGCTTGCATGCTAAGGTGCTACAGTCGTGTCTGACCCTGTGCGACCCCTATGGACTATAGCCCACCAGGCTCCTCCGTCCATGACATTCTCTATTCAAAATACTGGAGTGGGTTGCCGTGCCCTCCTCCAGGGGAGTTTCCTGACCTGGAGACTGAACCTGTGACTCTTCCGTCTCCTGAATCAGCAGATGGGCTCCTCACCAGCAGTGCCACCTGGGAATCCCATGTGTGTGCCCAAATGCCCTGGGCGAGCTGGCAACCCCTGAGTCTGACTGATAGAAGACTGGGTACTGGGGGAAGTGAGAATTAGATAGTAGCCAAGCTTAAACTCCTTTGCTGGAAACCACATTAAAGAGAACTACTGCTGCTAAATCACTTGAGTTGTGTCTGACTCTGTGCGACCCCATAGATGGCAGCCCACCAGGCTCCCCCGTCCCTGGGATTCTCCAGGCAATAACACTGGAGTGGGTTGCCGTTTCCTTCTCCAATGCATGAAAGTGAAAAGTGAAAGTGAAGTCGCTTAGTCGTGTCTAACTCTTAGCGACCCCATGGACTGCGGCCCACCAGGCTACTCCGTCCATGGGACTTTCCAGGCAAGAGTGCTGGAATGGGGTGCCATTGCCTTCTCCGAACTACTAGAGCCTGGGATTCCCAGGGCGTGTGGCACACTTGCTGAGAATGAGAGAACCCAAGGACAGGTGCTGAATCTTCTGCCTTCACTGTCTGACTCCCTCCTGCTGCTGGATAATTGTTGCAAAGAGACACGATACAAAGTGTTGCAGTGTTTAAAATGCACTGAGACATGGCATTTTTCCCTGCTGGAGTCAGTTCTTTTCTGATATGACATAGAAGCTATTAATGAACACATCCAAATGGCAAATGCCTCACCATTCATACAGTCTGCAGCGTCCTGGTTGGTAGCCTCTATCCCATGCGCTACTTAAATTTAGATGTGAACTGATTAATATTAGTTGGAATTTAAAATTCACTTCCTCAGTTGCACCAACCACATTTCAAGTATCCAATAGTCACATGTGATTGGTGGGTACCATAAAGAACAGTGCAGGCCTAGACCATTTCCATCGTCATAGAAAGTTTTTGGACAAAACTAGTGTAGGCCGACCATTCCTGATACCATGAAATCACTTTTCAGTTTCAGCTTAGAGAACAAGACCAACATTGAGACATTCTCTGTGGGTTACCAACACTGTCAGAATTCTATCGTATGTCATCAGGGGCTGGGAAGATGGGGCAAAACTCAGGCCTAGTTTAGCAATTTCTTATTGTCTTTGGAGGAACACCAAGTATTCTCACCAAGTAAAGCTCTAAGATCAACTAAAATTGAGGAAGCATAGGTCAGAGTTAGACTTGGTAAAGAAAAATATACAGTGAACAAATTGTACCCTTAAAATTTTTTCCTAACTTGAAGCATCAAGTTTATTCACATGTTTCATGTACTCACATCCTCTTAAAGCTGGTTTGTAAACTGTGGAGGAAGAACCCTCCTCACAATGAATTCTCTGCTGCTGCAAAGTCGCTTCAGTCGTGTCCGACTCTGTGCCACCCCACAGACGGCAGCCAACCAGGCTCCCCCGTCCCTGGGATTCTCCAGGCAAGAGCACTGGAGTGAGTTGCCATCTCCTCCTCCAATGCATGAAAGTGAGAAGTGAAAGGGAAGTCGCTCACTCATGTCCGACTCTTAGCAACCCCATGGACCTCAGCCTACCAGGTTCCTCCATCCATGGGATTTTCCAGGCAAGAGTACTGGAGTGGGGTGTTATTGCCTTCTCCAATGAATTCTCTATGTTCCTGCAATTCACTTTTATGTCTTAGTCTCTTAAAGTCCCTTTTTTTCATGATTTAATTGAAAAGATTGGTCTTTGCTGAATTTTTTCAGTTTTCTCATTACAGAGATTTTGTTTTCCTTTTGACCACTCTTTCTAGAAAAGTTAATTCATAAAGAAAAAGAATGAGCTGATGTTTATGTCTCCATAGCCACCAGTACTTTTTCTGCTTGATTTTCTCCCTTTGAAAGATCTCCTTCCTGCTTCTTTCATTGCTATTCTTTTTATTTTTTATTTGAAGTATGTGGTGGTGGTTTACTCACTACATCATGTCCAACTTGCAACCCCATGGACTGTAGCCTGCCAGGCTCCTCTGTTCATTGGATTCTCCAGGCAAGAATATTGGAGTGGGTTTCCTTCTCCATATTTGAAGTAGAGTTTTTGTAAATATTATATGTTACAGGTGTACAATAGAGTGATTCACAATTTTAAAGGCTCTACTCTATTTATAGTTAGAAAATAATGGCTGAATTCCCCATGTTGCGCAATCTTTACAGCTTATTTTATGTATAATGGTTTGTCCCTCTTAATCCCCTACCAGTTTACTGCCCCCTCCCCTTCCTCCTCCCCACTGGTAACCACCAGTCTGGTCTCTATACATCTGTGAGTCTGCTTCTTTTTTATATTCAGTAGTTTGTTTTATTTTTTTTAACTCCACATATAAGTGATGTTACATGGTATTTGTCTTTCTCTGACTTATTTCATTTAGAATAATAGCCTCCAAGTCCAGCCCTGTTGTTGCAAATGGCAATGGTTCATTCTTCTTTATCGCTGAATAAGCATGCCCTTGTGCATTGCACCGCGTCTTCTTTAGCCATTCACCTACTGATGGACACTGAGGGCACTTCCATACCTTGGCAAATGTAAATGACACTGCTAGGAACATTGGGGCGCATGCACTTTTCTGAGTTAGTGTTCTGGGTTTTCTTCAGATACATACTCGTGGTGGAATTGCAGGGTCATATAGAGAAACTGTCAGTGGCTGCACTGATTTACATTCCCACAGACAGGGAATTGAGAGGGTAACAGGCAGGAAGGCCAGGGGTCTCCAAATGGAGGAAATAGCCTGCAAGTGTCAGACATTTTTATCTCTCTTAAGCGGCAGGAAAAAACAAACTAGCAATATTTTTCCTTCTCTATACAAATTTAAAAGGAGGTTTCTCTTAAAATTCTGTGTTGCCATAATGACACCTGGTTTTACCTGAAGTTAACCAATGTCTTTTTCTTATGGAAATGTTTGTCTTAAGCTATGCTAATGTACTATGCATTTACCCCAATCTCTGTCTTCAAGTCGGTTCGCCTTTTGGCTCAGAACCTACTTGATAAACCAGTATGTTATACTCCGATATTGTTCCTCTAATCTATGTAAACACTATTTGTATGGTGATCTGCCCTTCTTCAAGATTCAAGTTAATCATTTTATGGCCCAAGATAAACCAGCTGGTGCCAAGATTATCCCAAAATACATCTTATGGGTGAGGGGCCTGGTGCCATTCTGAGTTTTGAGACATTCTTTTCTTTCATTAACAGGCTGCTTGTGACTATATAACATCCAGCTGAAGACTAGCAGGGGGTACTTTTTCTGCCTCCTTCTGATGCCTATGTCAGAAGCTTTCTCTATCTCCTTTATACTTTAATAAAACTTTATTACACAAAAGCTCTGAGTGATCAAGCCTCATCTCTGGCCCCAGATGGTATTCTTCTCCTCCGGGGGCCAAGAATCCCGGCATCGTGATTCAACAACAACCTTACAGAATAAAGGTTCCTTTTTCTCCACATTCTCACTGATATTCATTGTGTGTGTGTGTGTGTGTGTGTGTGTGTTATGATGCCCATTCTAACAGGCATGAGAGTATTTTAAATTAGCATTTATTTAGTGATCAACAATGTTGCATATCTTTTCATTTCCTGTTGGCCATCTGTATGTCTTTAGAAAACTGTCTATTCAAGTTTTCTATGCATTTTTAATTGCATATTTTTTCTGTTGAGTTGTTGAGATGTTTATGTACGTTGAATGAAGTGAAGTCACTTGGTCGTGTCCAACTCTTTGCAACCCTATGGACTGTAGTCCACTAGGCTCCTTGGTCCATGGGATTTTCCAAGCATGAATACTGGAGTGGGTTGCCATTTCCTTCTCCAGGGGATCTTCCGACCCAGGGATCGAACCCAGATCTCCCACATTGTAGGCAGACACTTTACCCTCTGAGCTACCAGGAAAGGCCCCTTATTAGTCACATCACTTACAGATATTTTCCCCATCCAGTAGATGTCTCATCATTTGGCTGGTAATCTCCTTTGCTGTGCAAAAGCTTTTAAGTTTAATTAGGTCCCATTTATTTATTCATGCTTTTATTTCCTTTGCTTTAAGATATAGACCCAAAAAATAGTGATACAATTAATGTAAAAGAACATTCTGCCTACATTTTCCTCTAGAGTTTTATAGCATCAGGTCTTACATTTAGGCCTTTAGTTTTCTTAAGTGTATTTTTATATACAGCTTTAAAAAAATGTAGTTTCATTATTTTGCATGTAACTGTCCAACTTTCCCAGCACCACTTATTGAAGAGACTATCTTTTCTCCATTGTACAGTCTTGTCTCCTTTGTCATAGATTAGGTGACTGTAGGCTTTCTGTCCTGTTCCATTGAGCTTTATTTCTGTTTTTGTGCCAGTACCATACTGATTTGAAGGCTGTGGCTTTGTAGTATAGTCTGAAATGAAGGAGTATGATTACTCCAATGCTCTTTCTGAAGAGCATTTTGACTATTCAGTATCTTTTGTGTCTCCATACAAACTTTAAGGTGTTTTTTCTAGTTCTATGAAAAAATGCTGCTGGTAATTTGATAGGGATTCCATTGAATTTGCAGATTGCCTTGGGTAGTATGATTATTTGAACAATATTAATTATTCCAATCCAAGAACATGGTACATCTTTCCATCTGTTTGTGTTGTCTTTAGTTTCTTTCATCAATATCTTATAGTTTTCCAAATACAGATCTTTTGCCTGCTTCAGTTCAGTTCAGTCACGCAATCATGTCCAACTCTCTTTGACCTCATGAACTGCAGCATGCCAGGCCTCCCTGTCCATCACCAACTCCCAGAGTTCACTCAAACTTATGTCCATCTAGTTGGTGATTCAATCCAGCCATCTCATCCTCTGTCATCCCCTTCTCTCCTGCCCCCAATCCCTCCCAGCATCAGAGTATTTTCCAATGAGTCAGCTCTTCGCATGAGGTGGCCAAAATATTGGAGTTTCAGCTTTAGCATCAGTCCTTCCAAAGAATACCCAGGACTGATCTCCTTTAGAATAGACTGGTTGGATCTCCTTGCAGTCCAAAGGACTTTCAAAAGTCTTCTCCAACACCACAGTTCAAAAGCATCAATTTTTCAGCACTCAGCTTTCTTCACAATCCAACTCTCACGTCCACACATGACCACTGGAAAAACCATAGCCTTGACTAGATGGACCTGTGTTGGCACAGTAATGTCTCTGCTTTTGAATATGCTATCTAGGTTGGTCATAACTTTTCTTCCAAGGAGTAAGTGTCTTTTAATTTCATGGCTGCAATCACCATCTGCAGTGATTTTGGAGCCCAAAAGGTAAAATCTGACACTGTTTTCACTGTTTCCCTATCTATTTCCCATGAAGTGATGGGATCAGATGCCATGATCTTAGTTTTCTGAATGTTGAGCTTTAAGCCAACTTTTTCACTCTCCTCTTTCACTTTCACTTGCCTCCTTAGGTAGGTTTATTCCTAGGTGTTTTAGTTGAGGTTTCTTATTGGAATATAACATAGTACGTCTTTGTAACCTAGATTACATGTAGAAGTTCTTTAAAATTTCTATACTTCCTTTTCCAAAATAGGGAATTGAAAAATACTAGCTTATATCAGAAATTATTTCAATTCTCTGAATGGTTATTGTCTTACTCAGAATAAATATTGGGTTTATGTGGTTGTTTTCATCAGCTTTTAGTCCCTTCTTTCAGTAGCAACTCCCTGGTTTTCTCTGGGGATCCATGCCTCCTCTCCTCTGGGAGGCCAAGCAGAACATCCGATTCATCTGGCAAAGGGGTGCATTCAAAGATGGCCCCCCTGATGATCAAAACCCATTCGAAACACCAACAACTTCAGTCTAACCCTTCAACTTGACCTGGGGAAGACTCAGACCAACTTCATGCTGTGTCCACAAGGAAAATAAAGCCTTATGGAGAACAGGCACATTGGAGAAAGAAAGACAGGCTATAGAAACTGAGAACCTGCAGGCTGGTGACATCTTCTGAGGCCTGAATTCAGCCAGCCTAGCAACTGGCTCTTTAGTCCAGTGTCCTTTCCAGTCCTGAGACCTAAAATATATACACAATTATAGTGGTGCTTACTTCCTATGGATTATACATTTCTTCATAGAGTGTGGTTCAATTGTGAAAATCTTTTGAAAACTATCTTAATTTGGTAATAATGCCAAGCAAATTATTTCTGAAATCTGGCAAGGATTTTAACAGAGGAAAACTTTTCTCAAACTATCCAATTTTTAGCAGCACAAGCAAATGATTGTAAGTATTTGCTATAATTAATAGGCACATTGTTAAGTGAATTATGCAGTATTAAAATATCACCAAGGGGACAGAACTAGAGATAAATGTCCCCATCTGGACTGGATGGAGCTCTTCTGAGGAAGCACGTTATAAAGTTCTTTAATTTAAAAAATTACATTTCCAGGGTCTAATATTGTCAGAAAGACAAGTAATCTGGCTCAGTAAGAAATATAGATTTAAGGATTGTACTAAGGGCCTAGCACAGAGATTGTACATCACTGTCGAGGGGAAGGTAATCAGGACAAGGAAGCCGCATACCTGGTTCTACCGGGTGAGAGTTGATAGAAAAAGGCATCCTTGAGCATCTATAAATCTGAGATGCCTGAGTCCAGCCTCCTGCTAATACACTGCTGGGCACATTCACTGTCTTAATATGGGTTTTGTAATTATTTAGAATGGATGAAGCCAGAAAATCATGAAATGATATCTATTGGAAACTTAGTTTGTTATTCACAGTCCCCAAGAGGAAGGGGCATGCCACGCCACAAAGAGTGGGGGACGGGGCCTGGAGAAGCACCAGGGTTGGTCAGGACACCGAGAATGAGAACCCTGGGGACAACTGTGATTTCTCCAGAAAAGAATGAGGTGCGGCAGGGTGAGCTGGCATAAGACTGTCTGATTCGATCATTTAAGCAGGTTCTAAGCCATAGAGACTGTCCTTCCTTGTCTGGCACCTATTCCCCAGGTGATGGGGGTGCTGACCCAGAGTGCGAGAGCCCCCGGAGCAGGTGCTGGGGGTTGGGCTCTGGAGTGGCTGATCCAGTCCCTTCAAGGTAGGCAAAGCCCCAGAGGTCAAAGCAACAGAATACAGGGAAAAAAAGATGCGGTTAGTACTCACAGGGTTGCTGGCCCACCATAGGGTGACTGGCTATGTCACCAGAGGCCCTGCTACAAGGGAAGGAAGGAGGGCCGGGGCTGAGGCCAGCGACCAAACTCTGCCAAGAGCGGGGCCAGCTTGCTTATCTAGGGTGCCCTGTGAAGAACCTTTGCTCCACATGCCCATCACATGTCCTCTTCTAGACACCTGTAATGCACCAAGGCTGTTCTCTTTAAAAACATTCCTGCTGTGTGGATTCTGAAGGTGCACCCAGGCACAGTCCCTCACTCTCTGCCAGAGTCCTCCCGAGAGGACCCTCACAGTTTCCTAAACTGTAGAGATGGCTAGGGCCCTTCCCTGCAAGAGTCTTCAGCCCTTTTGAAGCTTCAAAAGGGTTTGTGAAGATTTGCAGGGCAGGGAAGGAGGCTGCCTGCCTCACTGTCACAGGAAGACCAAGGGCTCAGCACCCAAGAGAAAGCTGTGCAGGAGAGCAGGTGTAGCCCCAGCCCCAGGCTTCCTGAGCATCATAGGAACCACTCTCTCTTACCCTGCTGACCCAGGAGAAGCTTAACCTAGCAACAGCTCTGTCATGGGAGCTCTGCAGGGTGTTTCTGAAACCGATCCCACCTCCGTTCCTGCCCCTGGGAAAGGACTCTTCCCCTGCTGTCAGTCACACTTGGAATGGCCCTCACGCCTCTGATTCAGAAAGTAAAAATGAACAACAACAACAAAAATGCAGCCTGTGTGCAACTAGTGAAGGCCCTGTGCCTAGAGCCTGTGTCCCAGAACAAGAGAAGCCACTGCAACAGGAAGTCCATGCTTAGCAAGAAGAGTAATCCCAACTCACCAGAACAAGAGAAAGCCCGCACAGAGCAATGAAGACCCAGTGCATCCAAAAAATAAAATAAATACATAAATTGTATATATATATATAATTCACAGTCTATGAGCTCATAAGAACCTGTTTTTTGCCCCTTCAGCTAGGAAGAAAACAAGAAAAGTTAGCTTAGTTTCCCCTTGAACTCACCCCTACCCCAAAGACCCCAGTAGCCTGAGCAAAGATGCAGCAGGAGAGAGAAAGCTCAAGTCATATGGGGCTCATTAAAGTGCAGGGAGCCAGACACCCAAGAGACCAGAGCAGGACGAAAGGAGAGCCCTGCAGCAGGAGTCCCACGCCTCGCTCCCCTGTCCCCGAGGAGCAGCCTAAAAGACTCCAGGGCACTTCCTCAGCTGTTCTGACTGCAGCATGGGTGTCAGAAGTTTTAAAGGCTCTCCTCAGAGTCTAATGTTTAAGCCAAGTTGAAAAGCCCATCTATAAGAAGATATTGCAAAACATTATTTCTGATTCTTTAAATGTAATAAAGGAACTGGAAAACAGAATCAACAGTGGTGAATCAAGAATTTGTAATCAGGAGGGCCAAAGGGGATACTCCTTCACCACAGAGCGAAGCATACTGAGAAGCACAATCGTTTCACTTCTTTAGTAAACACTTATAAGCACTTACACATCAGGCACTGTTAAGAGCGCTTTACACACATTCACTTGATTACACTCAAAATGAGCCTGTGAGGTTACTCCTTTTATTATTTGCCTTTGAAAGACTCAGTTCAGTTCAGTTCAGTCGCTCAGTCGTGTCTGACTCTTCACGACCCTATGAATCGCAGCATGCCAGGCCTCCCTGTCCATCACCAACTCCCGGAGTTCACTCAGACTCACGTCCATCGAGTCAGTGATGCCATCCAGCCATCTCATCCTTGGTCGTCCCCTTCTCCTCCTGCCCCCAATCCCTCCCAGCATCAGGGTCTTTTCCAATGAGTCAGCTCTTCACATGAGGTGGCCAGAGTACAGGAACTGCAGTTGGTACTGGGTAAATATCTAAACAGTTCAATCTGATTCAAACATCCAAACACTGTGAGGGAAAAGCTGATTCTTTTCAACTTAATTTTAGTGTGGACATAGAGCCCCAGAGTCTTGGGATGAAGCAGATTCTGAAGCAGGAGGTCAGGATTGGGGCCTGGGACTCTGCACTTTTCCCAGGCTCCCTGGTGATAACTCAGTAGCAGCAAGGAGAGGCATGATTTGTAAATAATAACAAGGCTTCAGAGAAGAGAACAGAAGAGCAGCAAGGGAAAGCAAAGAGATAATCATAGAGGAAAATGTCCCTGAACTGAAAAATGCAGTGAATTTTTAATTGAAATGACTTATTTTCAATTAATATGGGAATTGAGGAGAGTAAGCCACTTGGCAACCATGAGTAGCTCCCACCAGGGCCCAGAGTGACCGAAGGGCTTACAAGGTAAAGGGCAAGAGCCCAACATGAATGCTGACAAGCTGCCAGCGCTGGACGCAGGGCGGGTGGATCCCATCTTGGGACTGAGATCCTTTGACAGATGCTGCAGCCTAGCACGGACTCAGGAAGAAGGGGGCTGCTCTTTTCCTGAGGAAATTTCCCATGGACGTGCCCATCCGGGGAATAATACTCTGTTAAAACAATGCTCTCAAAGCAAAAGAAACCAGAAAGGGCAGTGAGTTTTAAAAGATAATGTTTTCAACAGAAAGTCATAATGGCCTGGTTTAACATGGCAGTCAATAAGCACTGGTTAAATGAAGACAAGTGTGTTCCCTGTTTCAGGAAGAAGGTAAAGTGAGGGGGTGAGTGAAGAGGGGAATGGGCATCAGGGTTTTATTTAATTTCATGTTATTCTTAATTAGTTTACATAGTTGATTTGCAATAGTGTATTAGTTTCTGCTATACAGTAAAGTGATTTACTTATACATCTACATATACCCAGTTTATTTCCCCTATAAACTGTGGAAAATTCTGAAAGAGACGGGAATACCAGACCACCTTACCTGCCTTCTGAGAAATCTATATGCAGGCCAAGAAGCAACACATAGAACCAGACATGGAACAACAGACTGGTTCCAAATCAGGAAAGGAGTGTATCAAGGCTGTATATTGTCACCCTGCTTATTTAATTTATAGGCAGAGTACATCGTGAGAAATGCTGGGCTGGATGAAAGGTTTTATTTAATTTCATGTTATTCTTAATTAGTTTACATAGTTGATTTGCAAGAGTGTATTAGTTTCTGCTATACAGTAAAGTGATTTACTTATACATCTACATATATCCAGTTTATTTCCCCCATAAACTGTGGAAAATTCTGAAAGAGACGGGAATACCAGACCCCCTGACCTGCCTTCTGAGAAATCTATATGCAGGCCAAGAAGCAACACATAGAACCAGACATGGAACAACAGACTGGTTCCAAATCAGGAAAGGAGTGTATCAAGGCTGTATATTGTCACCCTGCTTATTTAATTTATAGGCAGAGTACATCGTGAGAAATGCTGGGCTGGATGAAGCACAAGCTGGAATCAAGCTTGCTGGGAGAAATATCAATAACCTCAGATATGCAGATGACACCACCCTTATGGCAGAAAGTGAAGAGGAGCTAAAAAGCCTCTTGATGACAGTGAAAGAGGAGAGTGAAAAAGTTGACTTAAAGCTCAACATTCAGAAAACTAAGATCATGGCACCTGGTCCGACTACTTCATGGCAAATAGATGGAGAAACAGTGGAAACAGTGGCAGTCTTTATTTTGGGGGGCTCCAAAATCACTGTAGATGGTGATTGCAGCCATGAAATTAAAAGATGCTTACTCCTTGGAAGGAAAGTTATGACCAAGGTAGACAACATATTCAAAAGCAGAGAGGTTACTTTGCCGACTAAAGTCCGTCTAGTCAAGGCTATGGTTTTTCCTGTGGTCATGTATGGATGTGAGAGTTGGACTGTGAAGAAAGTTGAGTGCTGAAGAATTGATGCTTTTGAAGTGTGGTGTTGGAGAAGACTCTTGAGAGTCCCTTGGACTGCAAGGAGATCCAACCAGTCCATTCTAAAGGAGATCAGTCCTGGGTGTTCATTGAAAGGACTGATGTTGAAGCTGAAACTTCAATACTTTGGCCACCTGATGCGAAGAGCTGGCTCTTTGCAAAGACCCTGGCTGGGAAAGATTGAGGGCAGAAGGAGAAGAGGATGACACAGGATGAGATGGTTGGATGGCATCACTGACTCAGTGGACCTGAGTTTGGGTGGACTCTGGGAGTTGATGACGGGTAGGGAGGCTTGGCATGCTGCAGTTCATGGGGTCGCAAGGAGTTGGACACAACTGAGCAACTGAACGGATTGATACATATACCCACTCTTTTTTAGATTCTTTCCCCATACACGTCCTCATAGTATTGAGTAGTGCTCCCTCTGCTATACATAGGTCTTCATTAGTTATCTGTTTTATATATAGTAGTGTGTTTATGTGGAGAAGGGAATGGCAACCCACTCCAGTATTCTTGCCTGGAGAATCCCATGGACGGAGGAGCCTAGTGAGCTACAGTCCGCGGGGTCACAAAGAGTTGGACACAACTGAGCGACTTCACTTTCACTAGCGTGTATATGTCAATCCCAATCTCCCAATTTATTCTTTTCCCTACTTTCTCCCCGGTAACCCTAAGTTTGTTTTCTACATCTGTGACTCTGTTTCTGTTTTATAAGTAAGTTCAATTGCACTATTATTTTAGATTCCACATATAAACAACAGGATTTTAATCAGCAACACGGGGAGAAAGAAGCAGTGTGGCTACTCAGTAACAGTTCATGATCTGGCCCAGAAAGTAGAGGTCCTGTCTCTTTAGGAGTTTGATACTGACTCTTTCAGAGACTCAACCCCTCTTCAAAATGCAGCATGACCTTCTACCCTCTGTTTCCATCATCTCAATAGATGAAGACAAAGCTTTTGATAAAATTCAACATCGGTTTATTGTAAAAACTCCCCAGAAAGTGGGCCTAGAGGGAACCTATCTCAAAGTAATAAAGACCATATATGACAAATGCACAGCAAACATAATTTTCAATGGTGGAAAGCTAAAAGCATTCCCTCTATGATCAGGAGCAAGGCAAGGATGTCCACTCTCACCACTTTTTATTCCACACAGTTTTAGAAGTCCTAAGCATGGAATCAGAGAAGAAAAGAAGGTAAGAGGAAACCAAATTGGAAAGGAAGAAGTAAAATTCTCACTGTTTGAAGATGCCGTGATACTATATACAGAAAATCCTAAAGATGCCGCCAGAAAGCTGCTGGAGCTCATCAAAATGAATTCAGTAACATTGGAGGATGCAAATTTAATACACAGAAATCTGTTGCATTTCTATATACTAGCAGCTCCTACTCTCTGGTTTAACTGAATATGATAGTGGACGGAGGGAGCCAGCCATTCGGAAAGGAGCGGCATGGACATATCACATCCTCACACACAGTCCAGGTCATGACACTGGGCCAGTGACACTGAACAAGAACTCCATGGCCCACAATAACTGTCCTTCTCACGCATTTGCTAATCAGAATATTAAAAAAGAAAATTTAGATGTTCTCCTGTAATTTCACCACTCTAGCACAAGAAATAACTTTTACTTGCCTTTGTAAGTGTATCCACAGGTACACATAGTTTTTCCAAAATGCATATGCAATTCTTTTTGTTTTATTTTACCCTTTTTCAGATTCTGACCCAGCTATTCGAGTTTTAATGACTATATAATATGCTATAATTTACTTATGTAAACCCAGGTTACTGAATATTTATACTATTTTCAAAATGGAGTTTAGCTAAGCTGAGAAATGCAGTGACAGAGGATAAAGTGCTCTCACTGGAGGATTTTGTTGGTCCTGAGCACAAAACCAGCAGAGAGCTGAGAAGCCAGTGTAAGAACACTGAGCTGGATGGATCAAGGATCAGGCTGAAGCTCTGTGACAAGAGGCCACATTCAAATGTGACCAGGTCCTGGGGCATTATCAGAGAAAAGCATGTGTGTAGGAAGGTTTCAGGAAATGGTTTGGGAAAGTTAGGGCAGGTCCCTGAGACAGGTTGGATGCCTCTGAAACTGGTGGTCAGGACAGTGGGCAGCTAGGCTGCTCCAGTCCTCCTGCCCTTCCACGCTCCAGCAGCACTGCGTCTTCCTTTGCACCCTGGCTGGCAGGCTGACACCAGACGCAGATCCATGTGCGTCCGTGTCAGGAGGCACCCATGTGCCCACCCTGCCACAGGCGCCGCACAGCAACGTGAGCATGACCAGCCCACCCCACAGCCCGAAGGGCAGCCCTGGGGAGCTCCTTCACTCAGGATTCACTACAGTGGAGGAGAATTTGTTGAGAATTTTTATACTTACAAGATTGGATAAGAAAACCAGACAGTTCAGGGTACATTAACTTCTCCCTAAGGTAATGTTTTGACAACCACAAAGGCTAGGTCCCAAGACTTTCAGAAATCCCCAAGTTTATGAACACATCAATGCTTGGGCTGTCTTCCAGCTTTCCCTGGAAATCGGTTTCTATTGTGCGTGCATGCTCAGTCACTCAGTTGTGTCTGAGTCTTTGCAACCCCATGCACTGTAGCCCACTAGGCTTCTGTTTCCATTAAGAGCCATTTATTTCCTGGGAATTTCCTCACTCTGCCTGCTAACCATCTTTCAACTCTCATTAAGTTTTATCTCTCACTTGATGAGCGCGGGGCAGAGTTGGCTGGAAATCTTCTTCGACAGTTTCACCAGCGGTTGGCTGTCACTTCTGGGCTGGTGGCCAGAGTGAGGCTGGGTCTTGAGTGCTCCCAGCCTCCCAAGGCTGAGGTCACTGGGAGTCCTGGCCCTTCCAGCAAATGCTTGTGGTGTAGCTTAGGTGAGATGAGGAATCCCCACCAACCATCCTGAACCCCAGGGAGCCGTCAAATGGGAAATGCTGAGTCTGTGGGTAAACAGAAGCTCCCTGAGGGCTGCAGAACAGAAAAACAGAGCAGTGTCTACAACTGGATGAAATCCAAGAGGCCACTTCAATTCCATTCGGTACCAACCCCATTCTTCTGCCCAAATAAGCACCAGTTGTGTGTTTTAAAT
The DNA here is from genome assembly GCA_006408695.1 of Aepyceros melampus. NCBI lineage: Eukaryota > Metazoa > Chordata > Mammalia > Artiodactyla > Bovidae > Aepyceros > Aepyceros melampus. The sequence continues at coordinate 214,864 of SJXQ01010966.1, read as the reverse complement.
CTGCCAACCCCAATGAACTTTCTTTCCCTTTTTCACATTGCTTGGAGGGAGGAAGAGGATGGATAAAATTTAGAAATATAACTCCTTACCCATAACTGCTGAATCCTCCGCTAAAGCCGGGGTTGACCTCCAACCAGGCTGTGTTTACTGTGTATCGAACCACACCCATCAACCAGGACACTTCACCTGAAGGTGTTGGAGACACTGCAAGTGATCTTGACACGAGACCAGACAGTTCCAGAAGGGAGGAATGGTTGACGGCAGGGTGCCTGCTCATCAGGATGCGATGCTGCACTCTGGGAGTCAGCACCCACTTAGAGAGGCAGGGCTGACTCCAGGTAAGAAAACATCCAGTGTCTGGTCCACCTAAACAGGCCCCCTTGAGAAGGACTACACGTCACTAAGCTTGGGATTTCCTGGGGGATCTTAGCCTGCAAGTCTGCAACGTGTCCCTCCCTCCATGGCTCCTCAGGCCCTGCACTAGCCCCTTGGTTGGGTCTGTTGATCCACTGAGTGCTTTACCGAGAAATGTTTGCCGTGGGCATGTTAGAGGAAGAAGTGGCATGGCCTAGGCAGTAACCCCATAACACCATTCCACCCAGTCTCTCTGCTTCTCAAGGCTTGGTGAGCCTCAGATAAAATGATAAAATAGTGACTGTTGGTTAACTGTTGGCTTTGATATAGTTACTCTCCTTAATATTTTTCATATGTTCATTTATATCTTGAGTGTTTATTATTCCATTAAAAACACAGGAGGAATATGATGAAGATTACCTAAACATAAAATCACTAACCTATATTCCTGGGAGCAATAATCTTAAAGGGCCCTAAGGAGGATTCTTAAAGAAGGAAAAGATACTGATTCCAGGCCTAGGCTAGTATGGTCAATGGTCCCAATTTCAGGAGGACAAAGGCCTTCAAGGCTATGGTTTTTCCAGTGGTCATGTATGGATGTTGGATTGTGAAGAAGGCTGAGCACCGAAGAATTGATATGTTTGAACTGTGGTGTTGGAGAAGACTTTTGAGAGTCCCTTGGACTGCAAGGAGATCCAACCAGTCCATTCTGAAGGAGATCAGCCCAGGGATTTCTTTGGAAGGAATGATGCTAAAGCTGAAAGTCCAGTACTTTGGCCACCTCAGCAGAGTTGACTCATTGGAAAAGACCCTGATGCTAGGAGGGATTGGGGGCAGGTGGAGAAGGGGACGACAGACGATGAGATGGCTGGATGGCATCACGGACTTGATGGACGTGAGTCTGAGTGAACTCCAGGAGTTGATGATGGACAGGGAGGCCTGGCGTGCTGTGATTCATGGGGTGGCAAAGAGTCGGACACGACTGAGCAACTGAACTGAACTGAACTGAAGGGATATTGTATTAATGTCAAAACAATGTTATCTTACTAAATATGTGTTTAATTAGAACCCATGATGCATATTCCATAGGCTTGTAAGCCATTTAAGTCAGCATCTGTGAAAAAGCAAGAATTCGATTCCAAACACTGTAGCAGCTCTCCTGGGATTTGATGAGCTCCTGGGGTTGCTGGCTGGACAATGGCAGCCAGCACAACACTGTGTTGTGTGTGTTCTGTGCTGTAGAGCCAGACAGGAAAGCAGAGAGACTTCTACTGATTGTAATTTTTCAGGGTCTTCCTTGGGTTTCTTTTCTCTGTCCTGTCTCTAACACTGTTTTTCCACCAAAACCATCTCTCAGACACTTCCATCTCCACATAGATGGTTCCCTATCTAATCTCTTCTTCCTTGGCTTCATAGTTTATATGAAAATACATCCGAAATAAATGCACCCACACCAGATTTATCCCTTGAGCTCCCAACTTTAACATGCAACAGTTTAGTGGACATCTCTCTTTGGATGCTGCAGAGGCTCTTCAGTCTCATCAACTTCCCTTGAAAAGCTATGACCTTGTCTGTATGGGGTCTACCTTATGAACTGTACCCACTTTACTAAAGGTGTAAATATGGATTTATTTTTCTTTCCTCCTTTTCTCTATCTCATACAATTACCAAGATCTTGTAAACTGCAGGTCTCTCATAGTTCTGTACTGTTTTGTTTTACTTGAACCACCATAACTCAACCTTTCATCATTTCTCCTTTATTTATTCCAACAGACTTTTAACTTTCCTGGTCTTTTACAGCCTGGATTCTCCAAATTTCCAGAAGAATGAATTTTGTGTCTTTCAGACATGTTATTACATGTCTATTTAAAATCCTCCTCTGGAGCCCCAAGCTTTCAGAATAAAATCTGACATCCTGTATCAAACATCTTAGAACCTCCAAGATCTTGTCCTGAGAGTCTCTGTAGCCTTGCCATCATTGTAACCCTCTTACTGTTACGGTCTTTTCATCTTCAAGACTCAATTCCTTTTTCCCAGCATCTGTACTGGCTTTTCCTCTAGCAAGGTGGGGTTATATCTACTGATGAACAATTGAAAGCAATTGGTGAGCTCCACTGAGCAGAGAAGGATAGGAAATGTGTATTCCTGGACCTAAATTATGCTTGCCTCTGACTGCCCAACAAGGGCTGCAGAGGGTAACACAGTCAATTCATCAGATACAGTAATTTTAAATATATCCTTAAAATACATAAAATATATCCTTACTTAGCTTTAAAATACATGAAACAAACCTGATAGAAAAGAAGGGACAAATAACAGTAATTGGAGGCTCCAATACTCTGTTTTCAAAGATTTACAAGGAAATAAAAGGTTTGAACAACACCAACTAGCCCAACAGATAGAACTGCAGCAGAATACATGTTCCTGTCAAATCTACATCAAACATTCTCCTGGCTAGACCATATGTTAGGACATAAAACAAGCTTCAGTAAGTATAAAATGATGGAAAACCTAAAATGTGTGTTCTCTGATGACAGTGGAATTATATTAGAAATCAATAATAAAAAATGTGGAAATCTTTAAAATATTTGAAAATCAATCGGTCAAAGAAGTCACCAAAAAAAGTAGAAAATGATTAGAGGTAAGTGAAAAAAATACTAAAATTTATGGAGATCAACTAAAGATGTGCTTAAAGGGAAATTTTTGACTGTAAACATAATTCAAAAAAAAAGAAAGATCACAAATTAATAATCTAACTATCCATCTTAAGAAAATTGAAAAATAAGTAAAGAAAGACTTATATTTATGGTCTATTGATTTTTTCAACAAATGTGAATACAAATCGATGAGGAAAGAATGATCCTTTCAACAAATGATGTGAAAACTGGATTACACAAGCAAAAACAATGAAGCTAGACCCTGACCTCACACTGTACACAAAAGTAATTCAAATGGATCAAAGACCTAAATATGAAAATTAAAACTACAAAAAGTCTAGAAGAAAACAAAGAAGTAAATCTTTATAAGCTTGGGTTAGAAAATTTCTTTTGTGGATATGACTTTAAAAGCATGAGCAATCTTTTTTTAAAAGATACATTGGACTTCTTCAAAATTTAAAATGTTTGTGCTTCAAAGGACACTATGGAGAAAGTGAAACACATAGAATGGAAGAAAGTATTGCATTGGTCAAAAAGTTTGTTTGGATTTTGGTAAGATGTTATGAAAAAACTCGAATGAACCTTTTGGCAAACTCAATATTTGAGAATCATATATTTGAGAATATCCTCTTTACAGAATATTATAGAAAGTTATAACTCAAGAACAAAAATACAAATGACCTAATTTTAAATGTTTCCATTGTTTGAGTACATGTGTCTCTAAAGAAGATGTGTGTGTGTGTGTGTGTGTGTGTGTGTGTGTATGCAGATGTAATTAAGTATGTGAGAAAAGCTCAAAGTCATTAGTGATTAAGGAAGTGCAAATCACAATGACATACCACTTCACATCCACTAGAATGGCTAAAATGAAAAAGATAGATAGTAACAATTGTTAGTGAGGATACAGAGAAAGTGAAATCATTATCCATTGCTGATGGTGCTGTAATATGATGCACCACGTTGGGGAACAGGTTGGCAGCTCCTCAAGATGTAAAACATAGAGCTTCCATATGATGCATTCCATTCCTTGGTATATGCTTGAAATAAGCGTGTATGCACACAAATATTTAAAGTAGCATTATTCATCAAAAGTATAAACCATACAAATGTCTTTCAACTTATGAATGGGTGAACACATGTTATGTCTCTGCAGTGGAATATTACTCAGCCATAAAGAAGAATGTAATACTAATTATGCTACAACATGGATGAATCTAGAATCTTTGTCTTAGACTAGACACAAAAGATTACACACTGTATGATTTCCAACATAGGAAATGTCCAGAATAGGTAAATTTTACAGAGACATCAGTAAAGTAGTCGTTGCAAAGAGCTGAAAGAACAAATAGGTGCTTTGTTTCTATTGAGAGGCTTCCCTGGTGGCTCAGCGGGAAAGAATCTGCCTGCCAATGAGAGAGAAGCAAGTTTGATCTCCGCGTAGGGAAGAATCCCTGGAAAACGAGGAACTCGCTCCAGTATGCTTGCCTGGGAAATCCCATGGACAGAGGAGCCTGGTGGGTTATAGTCCATGGAGTCGCAAAAGTCAGACACGACTTAGCAAACTAATCAACAAACAACAATTTTTTTTTTAAAGTTAGATAGTAGTAATGGTTTCACAGTCCCGTGGATATGCCCTAGACCACTAATCTTTGCACTTTAAAAGTAAGAAATGGGGGGGGGGGCGCGGCGGGGAGCAGGTAAATTTATCTCAATAAAACTGCTATGAGAAAAAATAGAAATTGGCCATAGAATAAAAAGAAGGTTAACACAGGGCCATGTGAACCCAGGAGGCAGAGTGGACCACCTCTCAGGAGACACATTATTTACGATTTCAGGCTCATTCAGGAATCTTACCACATGCTATGTTTTGTTAGTATTCATTTCTCCAGACTACATCTCTTTCTACCTCTTCTGCTTCCAGTTAAATCTCACTGTATCCCGGTTACCTTGGAGCTCATGTCTGTGATCAGCCAGCCACCGTCTCTGCGGGACCATCCCAGCACACTCAGGTTATACCTGCACATCAAAACTAGGGTTTGAACATGGGTCAGAGCCTTGGCCTTGGCCATCTCATTACATGAAGGCTTTGATTTAAGGTTCTAAGCAAAGCCACATCACTGTTGCTGAGGTTTTAATCTTTGCAACAATGAGCAGGTCTGTCTTCCATGTGTAGGAATGCCAGTAGGTGTAACACACAGCCGCTTAAGTGGCATGGGATGTGTGGAGGAGAGAAACAGGAAGGCCAGGCCTATTATGTTGTGTCAGATTAGACCTGGCAGGTCTTTCTGGCCTGACAATGAGACCATTATCTTGTCTGAAAGGGCGTGTGTTTACTCAGCCATTCAGATGATGCAGAATGTACCTGAAGCTGACAATTAGTAAACAACACAGTGCTTTTTGCAAGGAAGCCAGTATTGTGCCAGGATCTAAAAATAGAAATACAGTGCGTAGCACAAATGCCCCGCATCCCAGCTCAGAAGCATCTCTGCATCCCACTCTGCTTCCATGGACCACTTGTTGCCTCAGCCTGGCCCCGTGAATGTCCTCACCCAGACTGTGGAAATCTAATTGTTCCCCCGCCTGCATCTGAAACCCTGACCCTGGTCTTCTCACAATCTCTAGACACATCTGCCCAAAAGGAACAATGTCATACACACCATGGGCAAAGCCCTTGTTCTTAGCATCCCTGTGGAGCCCAGTTGAGATGCTGTTTCTTTACAGCTCTGCACCTGTCCGTTCATTCACTGACCACCACTAAGAACCACAAGAAAGGCCTCTCATCTTCCCAGCAAGCTGTCCGCTTGACAGGCAGGGATGATGAATACACAGCTGGGTTCAGGCAGATACAAGAAGTGGCCCGGCCCGGCCCGCGGTGTGCAGCCGCACCCGTGCCACTGGCAGCCCCCACAGCATCTCCTGTGCTCTCGGGGACTTGCATGCTCTCTGTGCTCCTTTTCTACCTGAGAAACTCCTTTCAAGGCCCAAGTCAAGCTTGAGCTCTCCTCTGACTCCTCCCTAGCCCCTCCGAGGCCGTGGCTGACCTTCCTCCTTCTTTGACCTGGGTTCCCCCACAATCAGGACCATCACTGTCATTCTGAGTTATGTGGGCTCAGAAACTCTGGGCGTAGGCCATTTCTTTTCCATCGAAGTATGAGGTATAGTGGAAATAGAGTAATATTTTTGGAAGAAATGAATGAAGAGATCATTCCAACTATTTATCACTGATGAGATTTTCCTGAACTGTAGTATTACCTTGAAATTTATAATTTGGAGTATGACTTATTCAGATCAAGGAATTCACGGGTCTTAAAATTGGAATATACTGTACAAGCCATGTGTAAATTTCTTTACAAACCTCTCATCCAGTCTGTTTGAGAATTTCCAAGGATGTGCTGCTCTTCACCCCACAGGGGATTCATTCCTTTTTTTTTTTTTTAAGTAACTGGCTTTTTTCAGTTCTTAGAATGCCCTGCATCCCTTCCTACTCGGCAGGGAGACCTCTTTGCCTGAGACATCCTTCTCCCCAGGATTCTTCTCAAAGACGACTTGCTCAGGGAAGCATTTCCTGAACTTATCAGCAGGTCAGGAGCCCCCATCACAGACTCTCAGAGCTCTCTGTGCTGCCCCTGCACAGATTCATCACTGCAGCAAACAAACAAGGCTTCTGAACTTGGTTGGGGTTTCTATCTCACTTAGACTTTAACCAGGTCCAGGCGATCTTCACCACCACTGTTCCCAGGTCTGAGCCCAATGCTTTGCATTCTGTGTTCACTTAACATCGTGCATGAAATGAATGACTAGGTAAAATCACCCTTTGAAAATGTATTCTTACATTGAGCTGGAAACCACTTCCTCTTCAATTCTTAATGGACTTCATGTCTGTGTTCCCCCAAATCCATACATTAAAGCTCCAACCCCCAATGTGATGATAGAAGGAGGAGGGGCTCTTGGGAGGTGATTAGGTTTAGATGAGGTCATAAGGAGGGCAGCCACAATGGGGTTAGTGCCCCTAGGAGATGAGAGACAGACTGGAGCTCTCTCTCCTTCAGCCATATGAAGACACAGCCAGAAGGCTGTAGTCTGCAAGCCAGAAAGTCTCACCAGGAACTGAACTGACCTGCACCTTGACCTTGGACTTTCGGCTTCCAGAGGCGTGAGAAATGTTTCTGTTCCTTAAGGCACCCAGATTATGGTATCTAGTTACACAGCTGGAACAGACAAGAACACTTACCATCGGAGTGTGCGTGCATGCTCAGTCACTCAGTCATATCCAACTCTTTGTAACTCTCCATGGACTGTAGCCCATCAAGCCCCTCTGTCCATGGGATTCTCCAGGCAAGAATACTGGAGTGAGTTGCCATTTCTTTCTGCAGAGGATCTTCCCAATCAGGGATAAAAACTGTGTCTCTTGCCACTCCTATGTTGCAGGCAGATTCTTCACCTGCTGATCCACCAGGAAAGCCGTTACCATGAGTCCTGTTAGTCAAATTATCCTTTAGTGGCAAAAATGCCAATACTGGGGAGCTGGCTCTGTTGGTTAAGTTTTCGATGGGGCCAGAGCTGGGAGGGTAATGTGTCTCATTCTGATTGGAGATATGTCATATATTTGACATGGGCTGAGTTCCCACTACATTTTACCTGCAAGAATCAACGCTACCCCCAGGATCTGGTTAATTTAGGATGGCACCTCCAGGCCAAGCAGCACAGATGACCATCCCTCAAACCACAGGCCTTCCCAGGAGAACCAGAGTCTGCTCCAGTGTTCCTGGACAGGTAGGCCCATAGAGAGAGGTTTTGAGTGCTGTCTCTAATAAAATGCCTGCATTTAAAGATTAGAGAAGTATTTCTCACCAGAAAAAAGCAAGCTGGAGTCTTCTAGAATGTGTGCAGCCTCTTATTTTTCTCCCAGGGTTCTAAAAGCACTATAGTCAGGTCGTAGGTCTTTAAAGATTCCTTATACTAGCACAGAAAAAAACAGAAGCATATGCTCAGTAGCACTAATTATTAGAGAAATGCAAATCAAAACCACAATGAGGCACCACCTCACACCTGTAAGAATGACCATCATCAAAGTCTAAAAAAACAAATGCTAGCGAGGGTATGGCAAAGGAGAAAGCCCCCCTGCACTGTGGGTGGGAGTGTAGGTTGGTGCAGCCCTGTGGAGGGTAGTATGGAAGTTCCTCAGGAAGCTAAAAATAGGACTGCCACGTGATCCAAGACCCCACTCCTGGACATACATCGAGACAAAACTCTAATCCCAAACATGCTCATAAGCAGCACTATCACAAGAGGTAACGCATGGAAACAATCTAAGTGTCCACAGACAGAGGAATGGTTAGAGAGGAAATGGTGCCTAAATAGAGAGAACAAGCTAATGTCACTTGAAGCAACATGGATGCAACTGGGGGTTATGACTAAGTGAAGTAAGTCAGAGAGAGGAAGACAAGTGCCATATGGTGCTATTTACGCACTCAGTCTACTTATGCGCTCACTCAGGCTACTTACATGCTCACTAAGTTACGTACACGCTCACTCAGTCTAGTTACACGCTCAGTCTACTTACGGGCTCGCTCAGTCTGCTTACGCACTCGCTCAGTCTATTTACGCGCTCGCTCAGTCTACTTATGCGCTCAGTCTACTTACGCGCGCACTCAATCTACTTGTGTGCTCAGCCGCTCAGTCGTGTCTGACTCTTTGCTTCCAGGCTCCTCTGTCCATGGAATTTTCCAGGTAAGAATGCTGGAGTGGGTTGCCGTTTCCTACTCCAGGGAGTATGCTTGACCCAGGGATCAAGCTTTCATCTCTTGCATCTCCTGCGTTGGCAGGTAGATTCTTTACCACTGTGCCACCTAGGAATCCCATGGTACCCCTGACACGTGGAATCTAAACTCTGACACAAATGAACCTGTCACCAGACATGGGATCTGCCAGTGACTTCCCCGGGGGTTTCCCGCCTCTAAAACTGTGAGAAATAAAGGTTTCCTGTTTAAGCTGCCAGCCGTGGTGCACTGTCGCAGCAGCCGGAGGTGACTGAGACAGGCAGGAGACCGTGAGGCAGCCCTGTGATCTTTCCCGACCATCTTTCCACCAAGGAGCTCCGTTCTCCTTGTCTCTCTCTGAGGTGCTCACACAGGGTGCAGCATTTTGGGGTTCCTTAACAAGAACCCCCAACCCTGGCTTTTTACACATTCTTCTGTTTTCCTCCATCTGCCAACTGTACATCACAGACACTTTTCTCAGACAGCCCAGCTTTTCCGTGATTATCTGCGTGTCCCTGAGAGAATGTCTTGAAGTCTCTGACGTAATGGTTCTCGTCTGTAAAATGGAGATTATGATACCTGCTTTTCAGGATCCCTGTACATTGAGGTTACAGTGCTCAGTCTGGCACACGTAAACCCCCACACCTTGGCTGGAAGCAAAATTTCCTGGTTCCTATTTCAAAATAGGAATTGACACTACTGTCACCCCTGCAATGATGTCAGTTTAGTACTCAGGAATCTCTCAAGATGATTTAAGTTTTTAAATTCTTAAAAGAATTAAAAGATGAAATTTTCCTTTTTTAAGATACAGAAAATCCTAAGGACATGCCTGGGAGCTCATGCCTCCAACAGTCTCCCCAGCAGGTTCCAAGGAGCTGGTGGAAATCCAGGCCAGGCTGGTGGAGCCAGAGGTGAGAGCTAAGCATCTCCATGAGGACGGTTAGAAGGATCATTCACACTTGCAATTTGAGTCCTGCATTCATCTTGTGTGTGTTCTGAACAGACGCAGCTTTATCGTGAGGATCTTAGGCCATTTATGATGTCTCCTCCAGGGGGACCTTGGGCAGTGGCCATCCTGAAGCTCACATCTGTCCTCGCTGAGCTGTAGGCTGGAGGATGATTCAGCCCCAGGAGCATTCGCGGGGAGGGGAGTGCTTGGTTGAACAGCACGGCATCCTGTCGGATCTCAGAACATGGGGTGGGCACTGCCTGACAGGTCTGCAGGGTCACAGGGCGGGGCAGAAACCTGGGCTTAGGGTTCAAAGCAGCACGCCCACCAAGGGGAGTCTGGGAGTTTCTGGAGGTTATCCAAATACCCTTTCAAATTTGCATTTCTCGGAGTGTAAAAGTAATGGACTTCCCAGGTGCCACTAGTGATAAAGAACCTGCCTGCCAGTGCGGGAGATATGAAAGACAGGTTCATTCCCTGGCTCAGGAAGCTCTCCTGGAGGAGGGCATGACAACCTACTCCAATAATATACAACTTTTTCGTACATTTGGAGAAGATAGAAAAGTTTCTTTATGCAAAGACCATATAAGACCCACCACTGGAAATAACCACTGTTAATTCTGTGCTTCTTCCCAGTATATTTCTTCTCCTCCTCCACCTTTTCCTCCCGCTCCTCATGCTCTGCCCTCTCCTTCTCCTCTCCTGGACCACTCTTTCAGCCAGGAAATCTCTGGTGGCAATTTTACCTGCCCTGGGTACACTTGGCATGGCTGGAGATGTTTGGGGATGTCAGGGCTGCTGCAGCTAAACATCCCACAGAACACACACACACATGTACACATGTGCACACTCACACAGGAGCACAGACACACACATATACAGACCAAGGGTTTATTTGGGCCCAATGTCAACGGTGCCAAGGTTGAGATCCTCTCTCCTAGACTGTGCACTGATCTTGTCTGGCAGGACTGTTAAAGCAAGGCTGCAGACCATACCCCAGAATTTCTAGTTCCACAGGTCTGAGTGGGACATGAGGCTTGCAGCTCCCAAGGGAGGCAGATGCTGTTGACTCACACTGACGAGCGGGAAGAACTCACCCCGGAGGGTAACTCTCCGGTCTTCCTCCCGTTCCCTGTTCACCCTCCCCGAAGACATGCAGGTGAACCTGCCGTGTGGAGAAGAGCAGCAGACAAGTGTCCACTTTCCTCTGCCATGTGGGGATAGAGGGTTAAAATCTGATGGCGTCCGAGGCTGGCCTCCATCTGTAGCCAGGGCTTTGAGGCATCGCTCTCCTCTGGCCTACATGGAGGTGATGGACACTCTGCAGGCATCACCTGTCCTGAGGGCACATGCCCCTCCACTTCTGCCAAACTGGGCAGGAGGCTGAGGAAGCCTGCCTGACCCAGAGCCCAACTCGGCTTCTGTCAGCCCAGGACTCCCACCGTGAGCCCCTGTCTCACCTCTCCCAACGTCTGCAGACTTCCAGAGAGTTTCTGAACTCAGACAGGAACAGGGTAGAGCTCAGGTGTCCCTATAGGCTTCAACCCAGGGATCATGGACTGTAAAGTGAAGAGTAGCCTTTCCTTACACAGAGCTGGGTGAGGGTGCAGATAAGGAGGTGCAGGCCTGCCTCTGCCGGGCTGGAAGAACAACGTCACATGGAGCTCCAGGAGCGTAGCCCTCCTGCAGGAGCTCCAGCAGCTGGTTGGGCCAGGTGTCCAGGTCCCTGGCTGTGCCTGTAAAAGACTTCTGGCTATTTTTTTTTTTTTTACTTTTTATTTCATATTGGGGTATAGCCTATTAACAGTATTATGATAGTTTCAGATGAACCGCAAAGGGACCCAGTCGTGTGTGCAGGCTACGCCCCTTCAGTTGTGTCAGACTCTGCAACCCCGTGGACTGCAGCCCACCAGGCTCTTCTGTCCATGGGATGCTCCAGGCCAGAGCACTGCAGTGGGTGGCCAGGCCCTCCTCCAGGGGATCTTCTCTACCCGGGATCACACCCGCACCTCTTCTGCCTCCTGCATTGGCAAGTGCGTTCATGCATTCATCCTCCCCCAAACTCCCCTCCTATCCAGGCTGTCATATAACACAGACCAGAGTCCCCAGAGCTGTACAGTATGCCCTTGCTGGCTACCCATTTTAAATATAGCAGTGTGTCCAGCACTCATAAGTTCATTTCCCAAGTTTGTGAGCCTCTCTCTGTTTTGTAAGTAAATTCGTTCGTATCATTTCTTTTTAGATTCTACTTATACAGGATGTCATATATTTCCACTTCTCTGACTTACTTCACTCAGTATGACAGTCTCTAGATCCATCCATGTTGCTGTAAGGGGTCCCTGGCTATTTTTGAAAGGTGCAAACTTTTAAAACTGCAGACAAGCAATTTCTATCAAGCCTGAGCCTATGAAGTAAGAGAAAAATTAGATTAAAGCTTGATTCAGAAAGACAACGGGCTTTTGAGCCATTGCTGTGGGAGCTATTTTCATTCTCTTGAATGTGTTTTTCAGTCAGGGCTGCAGGCTTGGACTTTAAATAGCTGTGTTGGTTCATTGTCAGAGGACTGCAGAGACCCAGCTCTGGCTTACAAACCACCACAGCCCAGATGCCAATTCTGCAGGTGAGCCCCAAATGCTTTCATCAGGTCTCAAATGTTTTTGTGCTACAGAGAACGCAGCATGCCTACTCACCCCCATCCTTGGGTTTGTCCACAGACATGCTGATCCACAAGGGCTCAGCAGGATGTGATTAAACAAGCAAACAAATACATATTAACAATATGCCACAGGCCAGTCTTTTGGTTTTAAGGACTCAGTCATCAAGGAATGATAAGCATTGTCAAGGAGCAGATAATGGTACAAAGACCAGATTATACAGAAGCGTGATTTTTTCAATAAGATTAAATAATTACCAAAAGCTAGAGAAGCTCTGGGAAGAGAATGTAATTCACACATTTCCAGGAATCCTGCTTCCCTGGGAAAACATTAGAGGCTGGACTGGGCTGAAACTTGATTTTGTCATTGGTTGTCAGGAAAGAAGCAGCCGTGGATGAAAGGGAAAGCTCTGATTAAATGGTAGAAAAAAAGAAGGGCCCCTCAGGAGAAGGGCTGTGAATTCAGGGCAGGCTCCAGGCCCCTGGGAAAAGAGGAGGCAAGACCCCCTCAAACCCAACAGCCATGCTAAGGACCAGAGAAGGACAGAATGTGCCTATCATCTGGGGGCCAGCCACAGGAATTCAGCACAGAAGAAGGATCAGGTCCCAAAGTGACCCCAAATTAACCCACCATGGGACCCTAAGTGACGGAGTGAGTCCCAGTGGGTGTTTCCGTCTCGGGAAAAGTCAGAGCAGAGAGGACTGGATGGGTTTGGATGGCAAATGGTTTTGGTAGGCCCGGAAATTAATAACTTCATATTTTCCATCTTGAGGTATCCATGATGTAAAATCTAGAAATGAAACAAGCATCTAGCCCCGAAAGCCAAAGGAGAGTTTAAGGAAAGAAACCTGCTTTGGAAATCCTGCAAAAAGGATGGAACTGGCAAATAAATGAGCAGGAGAGAGGGCAGGTGACACAGCCAGTGGTTTGGCTCATGTGACAGTTTTCATTCACAACAGAAAAGGACCGCCCTCCATAGAGGGCCCCAGCAGCTCGGCGGCCACCGGCCAGAAGCAGGTGTGGGGACCGGTGTCCTGGAGGAGACACGGCCATCAGGTGATATGACCGCATCTAGGCCATGTCCACTCCCCACACTGAGCCCCTAGAACTCACTCAGTACTGCAAGGAAAGGAAGGAAGTCAAGATTATGTTGGATCTGAAATTCGAGTCTTTCTGTGGGTAAGATTAGACCGAGGTGCCTGGAAAGCAGGAGGATCTGCCTGGGTGAGCGTGGGGTATGTGGTACAGGTGGTGACAATTTGGACTGGCTGCGAAGACAAACGGTTTTCCTATGTCACCCCCGCAGGTTCTGCTCATTACATACACAGGTGATTCTGGAGCGGGAACTCTGAAGTGCCCTCACCACTTTTCTCAGGATGTCTTTGACTGAATGCAGAATGAAAAGAGGCTGACAACACATTAGGAAAGTGCCAGAAGTTTGGAACAGTACTGTACCTCAGGGAGGAGGAAAAGTATGCTTTGTCCTCTGAGGGAATTTTTACTAACATCAATCGGTGTAGAGACCAAGATCAACCTGGACGAGAGTGGAGAGGACAGGTTTGCTGCAGGGAGCTTGGAAGATCATTTATGACCTGGCCAGGTTCTAGCTGGAGAGCAGGGCTCTTTAAGAGGGCTCCTTGAGAGTTGTTCACTGAGAGCAATTCTGGACCATGACTTGGTCAAAGATAACCATGGTCCTGAGAGGCAGAAGTGAAATAGAGATGCAAATTACTGAATTTAAGTAGGTAAAGAACATGAGTTCCCATAGACATTAATGGTGCAGGGTGAAAAGCCTGGGGTCCTTTGCAGACTCGTTAATAAATGTAGGCAAATGACTTTAGGGTGTTTGGTGGCAGGGAGGAGGAAGGGATATCAGACTCTCTGCATGGGGAGTTAGCACATAGCCAAGATGGCGTCAGTCATGCTCTCTCACTGCACGTCCTCTTGCCCTTGGGCCCATGCCCCACATCCTATAAAAAATGACTTTGCATGGTTATATAACAGCTGAGATCATTTATACCACTGTGCATGCATGTCATGATGCACTTATTTGCCATGGACCACTTTTGTTCTGTAAACCTATACAAGCCCCACCTGAGAAACCACTTTTGCTGCTGCTCCAGCCTGGAGAAAATAAACATGTCTGCAGTTCCTAAGGCTTTTGGAGTTTTCTTCTAGCTTTCCAACTCATGCCTTGCTTACCCTGGGTTCAGAAAACAGTGTGAACAGCAAGACACTCTGAAATGGGAAAAAGATTCCTCGCAGAGGCAGGAAGAACCCTGGAGTTTGTAAGGGGGAAGCTAGGAGGACGACACATTTCCCACCAGGCTGTGTGTAGATGGGGTAGAGATACATGGTCAGGCGTCTCCAAAGGACCACTAGGGAAGTGGTGCTGTCAAAAGCAACCCCGTTCCCACTAAGACAAGCAGCTGGGAGAAGCATATAAAAGCAGCAGGGAGAACCCTGCAGGGCCCTTCCAGGGACAGATGGCCCCACCCCCACCCCACCATCCTCCTCCGTCTGCCTCTTGTTTGTAGCAAAATTTTAGCCTCCCAGACGGTCTCCACATCCAAAGCATAAATTTTGTCAGAGAAGTGAGAAAATGTAGAAGCCAAGGGGAACAGTTAACCAAGATAATAATAATAATTTAGTCATTAAACAAATTCAAGGACTATTAGTTCTGTCTCAAGGACTATAGATAATATAATGAACCATGTCCTTTAAGCTTTTGCAGATGCTGAAACTCCCACCAGGTGGGAGAAGTTAACTGTATGCTGCCCACAAGCACATAGACCTCAGACAGATTGAAACCAGAAGGTTAATGAGCCTGACCTTATCACCAACCAGTCGGAAGAATGTCCATGAGCTGGTCATGCGCTGCAACCTCCCACTCATCCTGTCTTAAAAACCCTTGCCTGAAAGCTAGCAGGGAGACCCCTTGCTTGGCACCTGCCTTAAACACTGCACTTTCCTCAACCACGACCCAGGGTCAGTAGGTTTGCCTCACAGTATGGAGGCGAGTGGATCTGAGTTTGGTTCAGGAGCACAGGGACCAAGATGAAGAGAGAAAAACGGGTTGTCATGCACAGGGCGAAGGTTAGCTGTGACGGTGTGAGTCACATGCAAGGAGTCTGGAAATGTCTGTAAAGAAAGGAGCAAGGAGGGTTGAAGGGTAAAGGCAGTTGCAGGTGTGGAATCCTCCAAAGGTCTAGGACTGCAGGGCTCTGTAATATCCTCAGTTTCTGAACCCCACTCCAGACATGGAGGACTGGGACCCAGCACAGGGACTCGGAAACATGACACCCTGCCCACTGGCATGGGAGGAAGGGTTCAGTGTCTACTTTAAATTCACTCAAAGTTTCAGGGATGGAGATCCTTTGGGCTGATAGTCACGACATGTTCCTTCTCAGACTGACAACTCCTTTCTCCCGGAGCTTCTCCCTCTGCAGGGAAGCCGGAGTCACATCTTACCGTAGCGTGGAACAGTTGACAAGGGAAGATTCATGTTAGGAAGGAGCTCAGACTTACTTTGATGGAAATCGTAACGATCACAACTTTTCCCTGCCTTTTACCATACAGACAGATACAACCACCTTACACACGGCGTGTGAATCCAAATACGTTTACATGTTTTTCACAAGACAATCAGCCTTTCAGAACTGCTAAAACTGGCAGTACCTTTGTATCAGTACTGACAGCCAGCCCATTTACTGGACCTCACAATTATGTCCCAATGCTTCATTCTTCAGATAACCCTGCAAAGGCCCCATGAGGTAGGTCTGACTCTCCCCATCTCACAGGTAAAAATACTGCCTATTTTTAAATCTTAGTTTCACTGTACCACATGGCACCTCTGTGCCCTCTGCAGCGGAAGCTCGGAGCCCTAACCACTGGACCACCTGGGAAGTCTCCAAAATACTATCTTATTATCCACAATCATTTAGCTGATGAGTGTCTCCTGACTTGAAACTCTATTACCCCTGTGTTATTTTTCCTCTATATTTCTAAAATGCGTTGCCAAAGGAACGCTTCCAAATGTAATTTGAAATAAGAAGAAAAAAAGTCTTTCATTTGAAATATAGTCTAAGCCCTTGAAGTGTTATGAAAGACATTAACCCTAGGGGGGAAAAATTGGTATTTCCATCCGTTGAATCACCGTCTGTCTGGAGGCTGAGTGCACCCTGCCTCCCCCGCCTTCATGCCAAGTGTGAGCACACAATTATGCTTGCAGAGAACAGGAGTCATTCTCCTCACCTCCCACCAGAAGACTTTCACATTCACCAGGAAACGATAACACTCTCTGCCAATCTGCTTATTTGCAAACAATGTCTTTTCAAACCATTGCAGATAGAAGTATCATCATTTCTTTCCGAGCCAAGCAATAAAGCCAGATGACATATCTGGGAAAGGCATTTCATTTAAAAGAGAAACAAAGACATTCAGTTGGCCCTCATGCAAGAGGCTCCTTTCTAGAATAAGGTTGTGTTTATTACCCTTCTGGTTGATGTGGCGTGGGAATCATTGGAGCAGAATAAATGCCAAATGAAACCCCCTTGATTTTCTCCTCTATTCGTCTGACTGGATGACCAAGACCAGGGGCCAGCTCCAGCTGTGAAATTTGAAAAGCCCATTTCTCCCTCCTTCATTCTGATTTTTCGAGGATTCCACCCTAATTGTCCAACTTTATGATTGTTGATAAGCGTGCTGGCCAGGTAAATTCACTCAGTATGTCAGTCAGTGTTACCTGAGCAGAAATCCCTCAGGGAGAGACACAGACCCTCAGAGACACCCCTGCACAGAGAGGGGAGCAAAGTCAAGGGAAATAGCCAGCAGGGAGCCTTGGGCTGGGGGGTGTTACTCTGGGACCATCTATTCAGCCTCCTGTTTCTGCCCGGAACGGTTTCATCCAGGGCTCCATCTCCATAGCACCTGGTGGAGCTCCTATGTGCACCCACGTGGTTGGCTCTTATTAATTATGAA
This sequence comes from Aepyceros melampus, assembly GCA_006408695.1. NCBI lineage: Eukaryota > Metazoa > Chordata > Mammalia > Artiodactyla > Bovidae > Aepyceros > Aepyceros melampus. Next base: position 197,511 of record SJXQ01010966.1, on the reverse strand, counting down.
TTAAGGATGAGCAATGAGCAAACAAAACATCAAAGGGAGAAATTTTTGCCTCTACTGCAACCTTGTGTGACAAGGAACAGGCCAGAAGGAGGATTGTCCTTTGCCTCCGTCCCCTGCTCTGCTGCCCTGCCTGTTCTGTCTGCAGGGCTCAGTCCTGCCCACCAAGCAGTCATTGGGTCTACCCACTTGCTGGTGAACACCCTGTCCCTGTCTTTCGGCCATTGCTCTTCATTTCAGGAGAACACATGCCTTCCTCAGTAAACGCGTTGGTCATAGCCACCTTCACCAGACTGTGGGCTGATCTGGGGATTGGACTGAACATTCACCTCTCAAGGCTGTTTTTTGTTTTGTTTTGAGGCATAGCAAGATCTTTAGACTAAATCCTCGTGGCCCCTCTTAAACCGTGTAGCTTATATTGGGACTTGAATCCATGTGCCAGGACTTGAACCTGGCCAAAATCCATGGTCTTCCTGAGATTACCGAGATTACACCTGGCCTCAGGACTTAATGAAAGTTGGGCTCTTGATGCCTCATCACAGGAAAAATTCAATGAGAAACAAAGAAATATGCAAGAATTTATTTAGAGAGAAACATACTCCACGGACAGAGTGTGGGCCATCTCAGAAGGAGAGAGCAGCACCTGGGTGTGGAGCTGTCCATTTTATAGGGCAGGTAACTTCATAGGCTAAGTAGGAGGAGGGGTATTCCAACTATTTTGGGAAGGGGCAGAGATTCCCAGCAATGGGGCTGCCACTCACTTTTTAGCCTTTGATGGTTGACCTCAGAACTGTCACGGCACCCATAGGGGTGTCATGTAGCTTGCTGATGTGTTACAATGAATGTACACTGAGGCTTAACATCTAGTGAATGTCAACTTTTCCACCATCTTGGACTGATGTGGTTCTAATTGGAAGCACTGGAGTGGAAGCTCCAAGACTTTCACCACCTCACGTGAAGAGCCAACTTATTAGAAAAGACCCTGATGCTGGGAAAGATTGAGGGCAGGAGGAGAAGGGGACGACAGAGGATGAGATAGTTGGGTGGCATCACTGACTCAATGGACATGGGTTTGAGCGAATTCCAGGACATGGTGAAGGATAGGGAAGCCTGGGCCAGCGTGAGGAACTCGGCCCATGGCAGCCTGGCATCCTGCAGTTCACCACTCACAAAGAGTCAGACATGACTGAGTGATTGAACAAGTTGATGTTGTGTCCTTGGGCAGTGTCAACCCTGCCCCTTTCCCTCCTGCTTCATCTCTGGCCCTTCATTAAACTAATCCTGATAAAATGGAAAGCCTTTCCCCAATACTTATGAGTATTTGTATTTAAAATAGTACACTATAAGGTCCCAGGGGTTAGGAAGCTGCAGGTCTGTCTTTGGCTGTCTCATGGGCTGATGACAGTCACACCTGAGTCGCAGGTGGAGGTGGCACTTTTCCTGTATGAATCATTTCCTCCTCAATATGGCCAGGAGACCCCTGGGAATGTTGTCTCATCTCTTTTAAATACAAAATAGAAAGTGAACTAGAAGACTTTCTGCTTGCCCACTCAGAAAGGATGCTGAGGCAGAGTGGATAGGATCTTTGAAGGACTTACAGCTGGAAATGGGATTCATGGATGCCAGGTCTGTCTTCCCCTCCCTTTCCCCTCCCTCTCATTCCCTCCCCACCTCTCTCTGATTTTCTCTGCAGTGCCATTCTACTTAAAAAAAAAAAAAAAGCTTTTTCTACATGGTAGTCAAATGGTCCCTAGAAGCTTCTGCATCATCTTACTCCAGATTAGCCACCCATCTCATTATTTTTTTTTTAATTTATGTGTTTATTTTAATTGGAGGACAATCACTTCACAACACTGTGGTGGCCTCTGCCACACATCAACAGGAATCAACCAAGAGCCCACAAGCACCCCCCTACCCTAAACCCCGCTCCCACCTCCCTCCCCAGCCCACCCCTCTGGGCTGCCCCAGAGCACCAGCTTTGATCGCCCTGCTTCGTGCATTGAACTTGCACTAGTCATGTATTTTACATATGGTAATACGCGTTTCAAAGCTATTCTTTCATATCATCCCACCCTCGCCTTCTCCCACATAATCCAATAGCTTGTTCTTTACATCTGTGTCTCTTTTGCTGTCTTGCATATAGGATGTTGATTACAGTCTTTCTAAATTTCATATATATGCATTATATACTTATTGGTGTTTCTCTTTCTGACATACTTCACTCTGTATAATAGGCTCCAGTTTTATTACCTTTATTTTATTTACCTTTGGAACAAAAGTATCAGAATGTATTTTATAAAATAGACATTTACTGATGGTTAGTTTTAAAAACTTCATGAAACTTTGAAATTTTATTAACTCAATACCATTGTCTATCAGTGAGGCATTCGGATTTCTTGAAAATATAAACAAAATCATATTTTTAAAAACACCCTCAGCATAGCTGTAGGCTTACTGAACATTTTATAATATTATTAATAATAAATATAAAGCACATTCATAAAGCCTTGTGATTTTCTGCATAACATCAAACTATATTCATAGGCCCTTATTTGTTTGAATACTATGAAATTTTAATTCTATTGCTTTGCTTGTGCATCTCATCATTATTCAATATCAGTATCCATTTATTTACAAACAGTCACTGGTAACCTCTGTCCCAGGTGCCTGGACAATGTCAGTTAAAAAAAAAAAAGACAAGAAATAAGATCAAATTTCAGAGGCTGAAACACATTGGCCTTGCTTGTTTTATTTTTAATTTGTATATCCTTAGCTTTAATGAATCCTCTTAACACTTCCAAGAATTAAAAATATTACCCCAAGAAGGACATAGAAGAAACTTAAAGCGAAGCCAATGAAGGACCTTGAGGCCAAACATGCTGTGTCCTAGACTGGGATTCTGAAGACTGCTTCGTATGCTCCCCGCCCACTGGACCAGGATGCTGTGACTGGCCAGGCCTGGGTCTCACACCCATCCTTGAGGTGTAAGAATAAAGGGAGTTGTTGCTAAGGCTCAGAGCCCTACCAGGCACAAGGAATTTGGCTATGGAAACTAAAAAAACAGAACAAAACAGAACATGCCCAGGACACCACCTTGCTTCCAAACCCCTCTCCTCCCAGGCCCTGCACATCCTTCCTGTGGGATTGCTCTCAACTGCCCCAGGGCTTGGCCCCGCCTTCACTGCCCCCGACGCTGTGTAATGCCTGACCCATGCAGGTGACAAATGACACCTGTCTTCAGGACCTCTGGACCTCCTTCAGACCTGGTCACCCTTCAGCAGCATTGCGCCCCCATCTCTAGACTTGGCTGTACGCCCAATTGCCTGTTTTACAAGAAGAAACTTAGGAAGCCCAGACTCTGGCTTCCATCTCCAAGGTGTTGTATGTCAAGGATGATGGACAGAAGACCCAGGCTGGTCAACCACGGCGTGCTTAGCAAGGAACTGGGCCTGTGGCCAGGGAGCATGTGCAACACTCCAGCATCCAAAGTGAACACGTGGTGTTTCCCCGCAAGGTCATTCACTGGTTTTGCTGAAGTTTTTTTTTTGGGGGGGGGGCTTGGTGTAACATTTTTAATTCTTGGAGCTGTTAAGAAGATTCATCTTCATATGTCATTTCTATTAGTCATGTTCTGTGAACTCAGCAAAACTTTGTCATAGGTTACTAGTCTCCTGAATATGTCTGGGTTTAGTTTTCAAGGCTATCCAGACTAAACCCAAGGCATGGCTGCTGCTCCACCCAAGAGTACCCATCACATGCCAGGGTCACCCACCCATCCTCTGGGTCTCCCTTGGGCTCCTTGGCCACCAGAGATTCTGGGGCACTCCCTGTCTAATTCTCTGTTCCTTCAGCCTCGTGCTCCCTCCTTCCTCACCAGGCACTTTGAAAGCTGGGCATAGGTGTGTGCTAAGCTGCTTCAGTCATGTCTGACTTTTTGCAACCCCATGGACTACAGCCCATGAGTCTCCTCTGTCCATGGGATTCTCCAGGCAAGAGTACTGGAGTGGGCTGCCATTTCCTCCTCCAGGGCATCTTCCTGACCCAGGGATGGAACCCTTGTCTCTTAGGGCTCCTGCAGTGGCAGGCGGGTTCTTTACCACTACTGCCACCTGGGAAGCCCTAGGTGAAGCTGTATCCTGCCAATTCTCCAGCTCTGGTGGCTGTCAATCCTCGGAGCCTGCCCAAAGATGGCACTGGATATGAGAGGCCCCTTAGATTGCTGTCTGCCTGTGGACTGAGTGCACAGCAGTGCCCCTTGATTTGTGATCTGTGGTTGCTATTGCTGCTTCACAATAACTTTTATTTTATTTAGAAAGCAACATGCAGTCACCAGGACTTCAGAGACTGCAGCAAAGCGTCAAAACAAATATAGCAGTCCCTCGGGATGCCAGTGGCTGGCTTCGGCCTTCCTCCTGGACACTGTGAAGCTCACTGAAGCTGTCTAGGTTTGCTTGGCATCAGGAAACCCAGAACCACGTGGCACCTCTGTGGCCACCTCTGGCACTCCTGCCATTCCAGCGGGCATTCACCTGAGCACTCTCTCACTCTCTTTCAGCAGAAGTAACCAAGCCCTCTACAAAGACAATTCCTTTTTGCAAAAGTTCCACTTGTCATGAAAGCCTGATTTCAAAGGAAAGTCACGTGCCAGCCCCTGATGAAAAGACATTTACAGACACAACACCTGAGAGGGAAAAATATACCTGCCTGCAATCAAGCATGCCCAAATCAAGCTTACCTGTTTTTGAAGTGGAATCAAAGGTAAAGAGAAGCTGTTCTCATGCCTATATTAGGTCTCCATTTCCAGAAAAAGACTATCTCATGAGTCAAAGAGGGAGGCAAGTGGGAGGAGGGGAGAGCAGGCGAGGTCCAGGGACGCACCAATACCCATAGCTCCACTAAGCTCTGGCACAAAGAAATAGCATAAGAAAGAATTTGGGCTCAAATTTCAGTATTTAATTCCTTCCCTTTGCATCACAACATTAGTTCCATATCCAGTCTCCCGAGTGCGCTTGACTTCACGCAGGTTTCCATGGAGACAGTCCATCAGGAGAGAGATGAGGCGGCACAGACTTCAGCCTCTCTCAATGCAGCACGGCCAGCCCCGGTCAGACACGGACGCAGACCAGTCCTGCCTCCCCAGCCGCCAGCTGCCCCATCCCTCACCTCCACCTCCACTCATCCACTTCCACATGTGGGGGCCTTTGTTTAGCAAATCTGATGTTCTCTAGACATTTTTAATCAGGCGGAGCAGGTTGGGATTTCCACATGTGCTGGATGAATTTATCACTTCCCCACTTTTAAGTAATTTCACCTTCAGGGTCTATATCAGCTGTTTCAAGTTCGTGTTGCTGGAAACACTAGGGTCAATAGATGCTTCAAGAGAAAGACAGGGAGGGAGGAAACAGGAGACAGAGAAAGAGGGCAGTAGAGGAAGAGTTGCTGTTAGCAATTCCCAGGCTCTTAGAGACTAGAGATCTGCCCTTGCAGGTAGGCAAGTAGAGGCACTGAAACTCCTGTGCTGAGTAAATCCGTTAACAGTTTACATATCAAAGCGCCCCTTTCCATTTGCATAACACTTACAAATGGAGGAACAATCACAGACCAACTAAAACCAAGAGGTCACTGGCATGTGAGGGGAATACGCATTCATCCTTACACAGAGGAGAGCACCATCAGAATTCTGCGAAAACCGAGCTGAAGATATTAAATTTAAAAAAAAAAGCAAAATCTCTGCTAGGTCTTTTTTTTTTTTTTTTAATAGCTCTATGTGGGTACCAAAAAGGTTCTCTAATGAGTCCATGCTTCTGTAGTGCCATACCCAGGACACCTCTGGAAAGCAGATGAATGGAAGTGGTCATCTCTTTTGTGAGTGTTGCAGCTAGGAAAATGATACAAGGAAACCTCAAAAATGGCTACCTTGAAGTACCAACACCCATGTAGTGTATTATTGTCAACTGGGGTTCAGCAAACTCTTTTGTATAAGCATCTCAAAGACTCACACATTACACACTTAGAATTAGCACCAGGGTCCTTAGGGAATTGGGTGAGCATATAAAAATCATTTTCCTCTACTCAGTCTTAGAAATTCAAGGTCATCACAAGGACACAAAGGGTTTCACAATACTCCCTTCCCCTTCTCACACTCTCACTTATTCCCCTGACTTCTCCTCACTGGCAAAAGAGGAACGAGATTAACTCACCTCTGCCAATTCCAAAGCCAGTGGCAATTCCAGCGTCTGGGAATGACACATCTCCAGGGAATACATCACCGATCCCTCACGTGGGCCTCCCCACCGGGGTCTGGCTTGAACCTAGGGCTGAGGGGCCCCCCTGGGGCCTCTCCCTGCCCGCCCCGCGAATCCTGAGACCAGCAGGCCGCCTGTGGCCTCAGTTCTGGTGCTCTCTGTCTTCAGTGAATGGTCCTTGCTTTAGGACTTCTTATGTCCATCTTCTTGCATCCTAGTCTCTCCTTCCACTCTGAAGTCTCTTGCCCCTGGATCTCAACCTTTGACTTGCCTCTCAACAACAAAGACATGTCATCACCACTCCTGGATGGCTCTATCATATAAGAACAATACATAAACAAACAAACAAAAACTTACTTCTTCCCTCAATAAGTGGAACACAGTTTCCCTATTAACTGACCCCACAAGCACCCATCAAAGTCCCCTCAGAATACAGCAGTGGTAGGAAACCCATGTCAACAGGAATTAGACCAAACCCTAGCCTGGTTAGGGAGGAGGACTTTCCCACAAGTTGGAATTTGATGTTATGCATTCTCTTTGCTTTTAGCTTTTAAGAAGCTTTCCACTGGGGTGCACTCAGAGGTCAACTTCAAAGCAGTGTTGACCCAGTCATTAATTTTGCAGTGAATGCATATTCCATGCCTACTGGCTGTAGATTCTAGGTGTCCAGCAGTCAAAAAGACTCGGATCCACCTTATAGGCAAGAAGTAAGAACGTGAAATGGGTTCACACCTTAAGACCACCAAAACTAAGCTCTGTGGTGGTCCATCTGGTGACAACTAATTGAACAAAGAAGTCTAGAGCCAAAGATAAAGCGTCCCTGTTATAATTAATTACAATTAACCTCTATAGAGTGAAATGTATATCTCATTTTGGTTAAAAGTCCGAAGTTCAAAAGCTAACTTCTCTACCAGTAGCTATGACTATCAACTTGTGTCCCAGAATGGACATTAATAACCCCTAATTCTCAAAGCTCCCATACACAGTCAGTCCTGACAACAGATCCTCAAGTTATGTAAAGGAAAAAAATCACCATATTTTACTTGTTGTGTAGTAATTGATTCAGGCATATGCGATGCGATGTGTGTGCTTAGTTGCTCAGTTGCGTCCAACTCTTTACAACCCCATGGACTATAGACTGCCAGGCCTCTCTGTCCACGGAATTTTTCAGGCAAGAATACTGGAGTGGGTTGCCATCCCACTCCAGGGGATCTTCCCAACCCAGGGACTGAACCCATTCTCCTGTGTCTCCTGCATTGGCAGACAGGTTTTTGCCACTACACAACCTGTGAAGCCCTTGGGCAAATGCCATGAGTGAAAACTACAGTAAAATTAGCAGGTGTGTAAGTTGCATGCATCATAACATTTATCCTTTAATACTTCAGAGTGTTTCCCAAGATCAAGGACACTTTCTAACATGATCACAATACAGTTATTAAATTCAGGGATTTTTAACATTGACACAATGCTATTTGTCAAAGCTATAGACCATATTCCAGCTTTGCAGTGAGAAATGGGGTATTTACTTGGCCTCAAAATATGTTTAGCAAGTTGTTTAAATAAAAAATAATAAATTGTACTTTTGAGAGGAGAAATGGAATCAAAACTAGTATCACCAATATTGGGACAAACCAACTTTATGAACCCTGTGATATGATCCACTGAGGACACAACGTCACTTACAAAATAATACCATGCGAGCACGCCCTATCTACACACCAAGCAAACACACTGAGGGGCACACTAGAAATAACCAGCCTGTACCCATGAGTGACATAAGAGACAAAGGCTGGGGTCTCTTCCAGGTTACAGGAGTCTAAAGACACAGGGCAGCTCACCGTGCATATGGGGCCAGAGGCTAAATTGCTGTAAAACACATTATGGAACAACTGCAAAGCGGGAATATGGGCTACAGTTTTGACAAATAACACTGTGTCAATGTTAAAAATCCCTGAATTTAATAACTGTATTGTGGTCATATTAGAAAGTGTCCTTGATATTGAGAAACACTCTGAAGTATTAAAGGATAAATGATATGACACATGCAACTTACACTCAAATGGTTTGAGAAATTAGATAGATTAAATACTAGTTAAAATAGACAGATAAAATAGTTAAAATTAGCTAGATGAATAGAAACATAGACAAGAGATACATAGATAATATATAGATTACAGATAATAGACAGATACATAGATAGATAATAGATAGAAGATAGCTACTAGATAGATAAATAATAGAGTGCCTGATGAATTATGAAGATCATTCTGTCATTTTTGAGATTGCATCCAAGTACTGCATTTCGGACTCTCTTGTTGTCCAAAAGAGTAATGCTACAATAAGTTAATTAAATTTTTATTCACAGAAAAATGAAATAATATGAGGATCCTAACTCATATCCTAAAAAGCTAAGTGAGGTGCTGGCTGTAAAAATTCCTTGAAAGCTTCATGTTATCAAATTGTAATTGCTCTGTTTATTTGAATTTTTAAAAAGTGGTCCTTACTTGTTTGTTTAAAAAAAGATAAAAATAGGCAATGGGCGCTACCTTTAAATGAGGGCGGACTGGTAGGAGGTTGTTTATATAATTAAGTTAATCTTCACAACCACATAGGTAATGTTACCTTACTGTTTACAGAAGGAAACTGGTAAGATTAAGAGACTTCCCTAAGGCTTTCAGTTAAGTGGCAGGAATGGGTGGGTTTCTAAGCCAGGTCTATTTCTACAGCATGTGTTTTTACTCATTTCACATAATACATCATGTCATTTTTCATGCTGCTAAAGATGGTAGGGCCATGAAAATAAGCAAATTATCTGATTCTAGGAGAGCAAAAGGAATTTATTAAGTTAAAATTGAGGAATGACCAATCAGTATTTATTTATTTGAAACAAGACAGTGTTTTAAAAAAGAAAATAATAATATAAGACGGACTCATAATATACTTTTTCTTTAAAATAAAACTCCCCAGTACAAATATTCTATAAAGAGAAAAATGATGTTGATATCTTGCAATAAAATAAAACAAGTTCAGCTTTTTAATGACTAAATGTCCAGGTCAACAACAGTTACTAGATCTATAAGCCTAATGCTTTGCCAAAATCTAAAAAGTCTTTCGGGCACGAAAAATTTTTAATTTTTTTTAGGATCCAATTCTTTTTTTTAAATTAATCTTTATTTTTTAGTTTGTTTTGCTTTACAATACTGTATTTGTTTTGCTATACATTGACATGAATCAGCCACAAGTGTACATGAACTCCCAATCCCGACCCCCACTTCTCACCTCCGCCCCACACCTTCTCTCTGGATTATCCCCGTGCATAGGATCCAATTCTTAATGGCAATTTAGGATATAATCTCTCTCTTTTAATGTATATTTTTGTTAGACATGTTTCAAAATATTGAAAAGCATTAAAAATGAAAAGTTTGACTTTCAATTTGTGCCTCATCTTCTCTTTTCCTATTCTCTCTCCTCCACAGAGAATCACTCCTGTCTGTTGAATCACTTTTACAGAAATTTGTTGCATATGCTAACAAATATGAATAAATATTAATTCATTTTAATAGAAATACAGCTTCCCCAGTAGCTCAGCTGGGAAACAATCTGCCTGCAATTCAGGAGACCTTGGTTCAATTGCTGGGTTGGGAAGATTCTCTGGAGAAGGGATAGGCTGCCCACTCCAGTATTCTTGGACTTCTCTGGTAGCTCAGCTGGTAAAGAATCCACCTGCAATGTGGGAAACCTGGGTTTGATCCCTGGGTCGGGAAGATCCCCTGAAGAAGGGAACGGCTACTCCAGTATTCTGGCCTGGGGGACATGACTGAGTGACTTTCACTTTTATAAGACTGTATTCTTGTTTCATATGTAGAATACTCACTGCTCTACTTTTAAAACTTAAATTTAACAAAAAATTTCTAATACAAAGACAAGATAAAGCAAAAGTTCAATAAGCACATAGATTTATCTGTATGCCCACCACCTAGATTTAATACTATTAATATTCATATTGTTATATTTGCTTTACTTATCTACCTATATGTAAGCATATTAGTGTTCTTTTGGGGAATTATTTTAATGAAATTATAGATATCTAGTCATGAAATAGTTCAATATTCATCTCCAAAGAGAAGGGACATTTTTCTGAAAATCATGTAATGCCTAGTCATTATCCAATCTTATCAACAAACTGACCTCAACATGTAAAGAACCATTACTTTTTTTTTTAATTAATTTTTATTTTTTAGTTTGTTTTGCTTTACAATACTGTATTCGTTTTGCTATACGTTGACATGAATCAGCCACGAGTGACATGAACTCCCAATCCCAACCCCCACCTCCCCCCTCCCGCCCCTCACCTTCTCTCTGGATTATCCCTGTGCATCAGTCCCAAGCATNGGGAGTTGGTGATGGACAGGGAGGCCTGGCGTGCTGCGATTCATGGGGTCGCAAAGAGTCGGACACGACTGCGCGACTGAACTGAACTGAACTGAATAGATAGATAAGTAGGTAAATAATAGATACATTGATAATAGATATGTAGACAGATGGTAAGTAGATATATAATAGACACGTAGATGCATAGATAACAGGTGAGAGGTAGACACACATTGTGAAGTGCAATGGTGAATCTCCATAAAAGGCACAGAGGTCTTCATTATTTTGCTACTGTCACTCATCTAGAAGTGAAATTATTCCAACATTTACAAGGGAAGGAATGATAGATTACACATCAAACATCATAGAGTTGGTTCCCATGAAACTGAATTTTTTGTCTCTCTCTGAGTCTCAGTGTCTCTGTGAGTACAAAGGGAAAATAACACACCTCTCCTGCACTGGTAAGGAGCTTTAGCAACAACATGAAAACACCAATTACAGGGTTTCACACGTAATAACGTGCATTCAGAGGATGCAAGTTGATGGCAAAATATTGAGTACTTGTCCCCACAGCATAGATAAAGGGAAACTGGAGGATTACCTGCAGCTCAGCCTTTGTCACTAACAACAGAGTACTGTGTACCCAGACATTTGCCAGTCCAGGTGAAACAGGTGTTATTGCTTTCCCTTGGCAAAGATGTTTCCTACCTTGGCTCAGTTTTATTCTACGTATAAATATGTGTTCATGACCAATGCTGACTTCAAAAAGTGTTCAATGTGTGAGCAGCCTCTAAATTAAGATAATAACACAAAACATAGCTGTGCTGAGCTTGACATTGAACCACGGCTGTGTAGAAGACCCAGCAGTGGTCCAGACGCTGATGTCCTCACCAAGAACAGTATCAATGTTTGGAGAAGACCTGTCTGGGAGATTTTAGACAATTAAAGAGAACAAAATATATTTTTGTGTGAAGGCGATAGAGTGCAGCAAGAACCAGCATTACCCTGAGCCAATACAGGTAGGAAGACTAAGTGGAAGTGAAAATTACACAGAGATTTCCAGGTCCTGTGCTCGGAGAGAAAAGATCATTTCTGAGCCTGGTACCTGGAAAGCAGGTGGCACACCCACCAGGCGATGCCACTCCTCATCTTCTAGGTGAGGAAAGTGCCTTCATTCAGCATCACACCTTTGCTAAGTCACACTATTCCTGTAAGCAGAGGTCTCCTAACTCACAGGGCCATTTTCGCTTTCCAACATCCAGATAAAGGCGCTGAAATTCACATGCCGTCGAGTTTGCCCTCTGAGCTCACACAGGCCCTTCTTTTCCCTCTGCACCCCTTAGCCTCCTTAGTACTGTATGACTGATCTGTTTCTGCTCCCAAGGAGAAGGCAGTGCTTAGGGAAAATTATGGACCATCTCCTCTGGGTTGCTTTATTTGTCTCCAGCAGTGTTACTAAGAGACTCAGATTCCTGGGTCAGAAAGATCCCCTAGAGAAGGAAATGGCAATCTGCTCCAGTATTCTCGCCTGGGAAATCCCATGGACAGAGGAGCCTGATGGGCTACAGTCCATAGGGTCACAAAGAGTCAGACATGACTGAGTGACTCAGCACGTGTCACTAAGTTTTCCTGGAGGCAAGGACCCAATACAGAGAGAATAAAACTCCAATAGACTTGGGAGATTTGTGTTATTGGCCCCAGTTCATGCACCATTGCTGATTTTGTTACCCTATAACATGGAAGAACTTGGCCATGTAGTCATTTAACTCTTCCAACTCAGAACTACTAGGGATGACATCACCCCAAAGCCCTCCAAATACCTGGCCCTGAGAAACCACCTGGGAGCTGACAAAAAGCAAAAAGAGGGTGGTTCTGGACCATACAACCATAGGACAGACCAGAACTCTAGACCCAACGTTGAGTCACTGCAGGTTTCCCAGGAACCAGAATGACACTATGAGATTACAGATTTCTCAATAGTGGACAGTGAGGGCTGGTGGGTAAAACAGACATAGAACAGGAAGTTATCCACTGGAAATGTGGCTTTGAATATTTTTACTTTTTATAAGCACAATGTCAATTCATTTTCAGAGTCACAAAAAAATCTTCCAAAACAGTAAGGCAAAGAACATGCACAGCTCTCTTCTGGAAAGAACTAATTTGCAGGGTTTTGCAGGCTTCCAAGAGTTTGATTAATCATCAGCTCATGTGTTACTCCCACAGGTAGAAATGATTACCTTTTATGAGAAAATTTGGGTTAGAAGATCAGGCTCAAAGGTGGTCAGCTGGCCGGTGGAAGCCAGTTTTCTGCATCCATTTCTTTCTCTCCTCCTCCATACAGTTTGGTTCTCCTAAAAGGAGCTTTGACCAAGTAAAACTGCAGCCTTGTTCCAAGATATTCTGCCCCTGTTGTTGCTTTCAGGTTAGATCAAATGTACCCGGTTTGCATTTTCCACACTCAAGGCAGGATGCTGTGCCCTGTTGTCCCCAGTTTGTCTCTTTGGGAAGAGGTTGGACACCTCTCTGTGAGAAATCTTGTCTTACCTCCCTCTCATGACAGCCTCATGTAGAAACCTGATTACTCCTCTCTCTCTCTCTTAATTTAAATCCTCTGTGGCATCAAATATTTTTAAACTGACAATAATTGCCCTTTTCAGAACAAAGCGGCAGCCAGTTGATGGGCTGGGAGGACGGCAGTTCCCGTTCGTCCATTCATCTTGACTAATTAGCCGCAAGTAGGAGCAAACAGCCCCACGCAAAAGACTGACTGTAATGTGTTTCTCAAATTTGATTGAGCACCGAAGTGCGTCTTTGAAACATCCATCTTGTTGTCACAATGGTAATCATGACACAGGGATGCTTCATTACACGGAGGCAGAACCAGGCAGTTAGAGACATTGCCAGTGATGGACCCCACGGATATTCTCTAAAAACAGAATCGATAGTCCACCTGCTGGAGCCACTTTGTGTCTGTTTCTAAATGTTCCTGCAGTCTTCTCAAGACAAGTAAAATGATTTCTGAAGCAGTTAGGCGACCTGGTTCCCAAACACAGCTGCTAAATTCCAGATCCAGTAGGAAATGAGAGAGTTCCAAGGTCTGCTAGAGGCGTTGCAGAGCAATAGACAGTCAGCCCTGGGGACAAGTTGCTGACGGCTCTGTCCACGGGAGCGTCCCCCCAAGGATGGCGGGGTCAGGCGTGTGGAGGAGTCCTGGATGCATCTCAGAGACATTCCTGTGGAGCTCAGGGTCCACGCTTGGGTACGCCGCCTGCTGGGTCAGCTCCGTGGGGCTGCAGGAACAAAGCAGCGCAGCTTGCGGCTCAGACCAGACAGAGGGTTGTCTCCTGATCTGGAGGCTAGAAGCTCAAGACGGAGGCGAGGCAGGGTTAGTCCCTCTGCAGCTGACGGGGGGATCTGCTCCGAGGCAGGGTTAGTCCCTCTGCAGCTGACGGTGGGATCTGCTCCGAGGCAGGGTTGGTCCCTCCGCAGCTGACGGGGGGATCTGCTCCGAGGCAGGGTTGGTCCCTCTGCAGCTGACGGGGGGATCTGCTCCAGCCCTTCTCCTTGGCATGTGGGCTCTCTCCCGGCCCCTGTCCTCGGGCCGCCTCCCTCTTTGCCGCCTGTGGCCAGGCTTCCCCTTCCTAGGAGTCACCCGAGATTAAGTGCCCCTATCAGTGACCTCAGTAGCTTGTTACAAGTTAAGTGTAAAGTACCTCAGTCACGTTCTGAGGCCCCAGGCAGGGGGGACTTGGATCCAGGAGTTTGGGGGGCACAACCCACCCCTTATCCTGTACCCCTGATGCATCTGCCTCGCTGGTGAGGCATGGGTGTCCAGTGAGTGGGCACACTTTTCAGGAGAGGAACCACCTCCCCCCACCGGTGTCCTAACGTCTCAAATCCCCTTGGGGAAAAGGGCTGCTGTCTGCCCTTTGCCCAGTGCCAGGGAGACCCCTGTGAGGGGAGCCCCAGGAGGCAGCGACAGTCCCCCCATCCCTGTCCCTCCAGCCTGGCTTTTAAAACCAGTGCTGCCACACTCAGTGAATCCATAGCTGGAGCTGGAGCGGGGGACCCGGAGGTGAACGGAGCCCTTTCCTGGTGGGCTGGGTGGCAATCTGCACCACTCTCTTGTCAGCACAGCCCTCCGCAATGTCCACCTAGAGGCTGTGCTGTAACGGCCACCTGCAGAGGGGAGAACAGATGTGATTCTGCACTACACCAACTGTTCAACTGATAAAAATAAAATAGGTGCTCTGCTGAAAGATCTAACTTGGAGAGAGCTCTTTTCTTTTTTCTTTTTTTGTATTCACAATTTGCCTTTGAATGCCTACAAGGATTCCAGTCTTTCCCCAACATCCAGTGTGATTACATTGCCCTACAGGTCATCAGCAAACCTGGAAGTGTGCGGTTTACTGGCTGGGGCCAGGGACCATATTCATCGGCAACTGAGATTTAAGATGCAGGGCTGGAGATGGCATTAGGAGGGTGACTCCTCCTGGCACCTCTGCAACCTTCTCCTAATGGCACTGGACGTGGAGGACAGAGAAATGGGTTCAAGCACATACAAGCAGTACAAGAACTGTTTCTTTATAAGTGAATATGGTCATTCACATAAACTCAGAGAAAGTACTACAGATCCTCGAAATAGCACAGGATTTGAATAAAATTGTAGACAAACTTTAGTCCAAATCAGCAAACAGGGACCCATAAGGAAGAAGGCAGGAGAAGGGGACGACACAGGATGAGATGGTTAGATAGCATCACTGACTCAGTGGACATAAACTCCAGGAGATGGTGATGGACAGGGAAGCCTGGCACGCTGCAATCCATGGGGTCATGTTGGACATGACTGAGCAACTAAGCAACAACAATAACCCATAAGGAAAGTGACATTTTGGAAACGTAGCTTATATTGGTTGGATTTCTTTAAACTGGACTGAAACCTGGGGAGACGTGAGGACCATTAGTCCTATCTAGGCCTGGTACCTAATCTAAGTGGGAACCAGTGTCAGCCAGCATCCCTGGGCCCTGATGCCCTCCCCCATTGCACATATATGGCACTTATATGACAGGCACGTGCCAGGAGCTAATACTACCCTCGAGGAAATCAGAGATCAGTGAGGAAAACAGCATTCAATCATACCTGTAATCAATATCACTGAGTCAGTATTGTTATAGGCCATGGGATACTGAGTCAATTTTGTTATAGGCATGGGCCCCAAGAGGACACTGGGGTTAGAGGGCTAGGTCCTTCATTAATTCAACAGCTTCGCACGGAGCCTGAGAACATCCCCAGGCCAGCTCAGTTCAGGACCAGGCACAAAGACAGTGACCTGAGGAAAAGCCCAGCTTCTGCCTCAGGGGCCTTAGACCCTTGTGGAGAAGACAGATGATTAACCAAACAAAACCAACTATGAGTTACAACTCAACTGAATTTCAGTGTCAGAAACCATGATACTTATACGCCATGACAAAACACCTAGCACAGAGGAAGCACTCAAAGAAATGCAGCTTGTTATTTTTAACAAAGTAAACAGATTCCCTGGTGTGAGGAGGGAAGTTATAAAGAACAGGAAGTTGTAACAATTTCAGGAGCAAAGCAGGTTAGCTTGGAAAGACATGATGGGTCACGTAGCCTTGAGTTAAGTACAAGACCCTTCATTCCCATCTCTGCAGACTCCTCTTCATCCAGCCCAGACTAATTTTTCTCTCCTAATTTCACTGTCTAGGAGAGCTCATTAAGAGATTTTCCTGATCAGACTAAATGTCTTTTTCCTTAATCCAACTCCTTATGCTTCCAACACCCCCGGTACTGGCCTAAACATTTGAATTTCATTGCTTCCATTAATGCAAATAGAATCTCATCAAAGTCTAAAGATTCCTAGGAGAGCTGAGATGAGATGTCTTCCTTTGAATACAGAAGGCAGCATCCCCTTGGATATCTCCTTTGTTTACAATGTTTCCTTCGGTCAGACTTGAGATCATCAGTTTTGTACAGAATGAATGAATCCCTTTCCGATTCTCCAAGTGCCTAAAGAGCCCAGCTCCCTTAATTCAACTTCAGGCCCACCTGATGTGATGTTTATGATGAGATGAGGGAGGCATGAGTAGCAGCCTGCACAGAATTTCTAACTTTCAAATGTAACTGATACCCAAGTCAAAATGAAAATCTACGAAAGAGAAAAAAATTTAAAAAGAATGAGAGATCACTGTCGAAAACATGGGATGAGCAAGAAACCACCACTACTCCACAAAGGGCTGGAGAAGTCCAGATTAGTGAGAGCAAACGTGGGTGTGAATCCTTGTCTCAGTTTTTACCAGCCCAGAGACATTGATGGGGTCAGTAAGCATCTCTTTGCCTCTGTTCTCCATCTGAGAAAACTGAATGATGGCAAAGCAGATGAATGTTTTGCACAGATGCGGAGAATGGATAAAATATTATGCAAAGAACCAGAGATACCACAAGGATTACATTTCTGTAACACCATTTGCAGCAACATGGATGGACCTAGACAATCACGGGCTTCCCTCATAGCTCAGCTGGTAAAGAATCCACCTGCAAAGCAGGAGACCCTGTTCAATTCCTGGGTCAGGAAGATCTGCTGGAGGAGGGATAGGCTACCCACTCCAGTTTTCTTGGGCTTCCCTTGTGGCTCAGCTGGTAAAGAATCTGCCTGCAATGTGGGAGACCTGGGTTCGATCCCTGGGTTAGGAAGATTCGCTGAAGAAGGGAAAGGCTACCCACTCCAGTGTTCTGGCCTGGAGAAATCCATCGACTGTATAGTCCATGGGATCACAAAGAGTCAGACACAACGGAGCCACTTTTACTGATCACTGATCAGAGACAATAATACTATGTGAAGTAACTCAGAAAAAGACAAATAGCATTTGATATCACTTTTTTAATCTAAAAATATGATATAAATGAACTTATTTACAGAACAGGAACAGACTCACAGACTTAGAGAATGAATTTATGGTTACCAAGGGGAAAGGTTGCAGGAAGGATAGATTGGGAGTTTGGGACTGACATGCACACACTTCCATCTTTAAAATGGAAAGCTGATGGGCACCTACTGTATAGCACAGAGAAAACTCTGCTCAGTATTATATAACAACCTAAATGGGAAAAGAACGTGAAGAAATAGATGCATTTATGTATGAAACTAGCTCAATATTATTAAGCAACTATACTCTAATATAAAATAAAATTTAAAAATAGTTTCTGTGAGAATATATGATAAAAATCTTCTGCTAATTTAGAAACAAGTATGATGGCAATTTTTGTAATAATATAAATTAATACAACTGACCCAAGAAAAAGTAAACAGACAAAACAAGTTAATTGTTAAAGAAATTGAGATGATATTCAATAGCCTATATACATACTCAACAAACACATACAAGGATCAGGAAAGAGTTGATTCGGTTCTTAAACAAATTGAAATGAGAATTTTAAAAGGCTGAAAAACACCCAATTCATTATTCAGCTATTATGAGCTTAATACAAGAATTTAAAAAGATTGTGCAAGAGAACATAATTAGAGGTCAATCTAGAACAAATAGGCGAAACCATAAAATAATATTCACAAATTAGTTTGCACAATACAATTAATTATATTAAAAAACCATGATGACCAAGTAGTTCAGTTCAGTTCAGTTCAGTCGCTCAGTTGTGTCCGACTCTTTGCGACCCCATGAATCGCAGCACATCAGGCCTCCCTGTCCATCACCAACTCCCGGAGTTCACTCAGACTCACGTCCATTGAGTCCGTGATGCCATCCAGCCATCTCATCCTCGGTCGTCCCCTTCTCCTCCTGCCCCCAATCCCTCCCAGCATCAGGGTCTTTTCCAATGAGTCAACTGTTCGCATAAGGTGGCCAAAGTACTGGAGCTTCAGTTTTAGCATCATTCCTTCCAAAGAAATCCCAGGGTTGATCTCCTTCAGAGTGGACTGGTTGGATCTCTTTGCAGTCCAAGGGACTCTCAAGAGTCTTCTCCAACACCACAGTTCAAAAGTATCAGTTCTTCGGTGCTCAGCTTTCTTCACAGTCCAACTCTCACATCCATACATGACCACAGGAAAAACCATAGCATTGAGTAGATGGACCTTTGCTGGCAAAGTAATGTCTCTGTCTTTCTCAAAACCACAGCGATGCTTCGACATCCAAAATCAATTTTAATAATACTCCCTATTTTCAGATCAGAGAAGAAAAATCTAGGATTATTTCAAATGATGCAAAAACTGGTGAAGTTTAATATTTATTTAATTAAAAATGCATTTAGCAAGCTAGCTGGAATAAAAGAGATTACCTTTGTTTGGTGAATGTGAAAGTCACTCAGTCCTGTCCGACTCTTTGTGACCCCATGGACTATACAGTCCATGGAATTCTCCAGGCCAGAATGCTGGAGCAGATAGCCTTTCCCTTCTCCAGGGGATCTTCCCAATCCAGGGAGCAAACCCAGGTCTCCCATATTGCAGGTGGATTTTTTACCAGCTGAGCCATAAGGGAAGCCCTTAAATGATAGCTAACAGAAATCCAGAGCAAGTACTAATGGGAAAATATTAGATGTGTTCTGTTTAGAGACTCAACAGAAAAACATGCCGATTCTCACCATGTCTATTCAACACTGTAATGGAGATCCTAGCTAATGCAATGACTTTTTTTTTAAGAGGAGTAAGAATTAGAGATGAATAAATCTGTCTTTATTTGCAAACAATATACCTTTATTTGTAAATAATATGGCATCTCCAAACACTCAACAAAGAACTTATTAAAACTGCTCAAAAATAAAATAAAAATAAGATTAAATAAAATAAAATAAAATAAATAAAAAGTTAAAAATAAAAGAGTCGGACATGACTGAGCAACAGAACTGAACTGAAAAATAAAGTAGCAAAATACCTGGATATGATGGAGATTCTCTTCCTTGATCAAGCGCTTCTTCACAGGGTTATAGAACTTTCTCATCTAGGTCTATTTCCATTTTCCTCTTCTTATTGTCCAGTTTTAGCAAGAGTCCTAATAAGTCCATTTAACTAGGATCACTCATCCTCCACATTTGATCATCCTTCACGTCATCAGAGTCTCAGTCCTCTGCCAGATATAAGATTGACATATGAGCATTAGTGGTAGCCCAGTACATCAAGCAAAAATTTAAACACAATAAGATTCTAAAGCACAATTTCATTCCAGTAGCCGCAGTAAGTATAAGGTATTCAGAATAAATCTTTTTAAAGGTATTGTGAAATTTAATTTTAAAATTAATAAATCTCTTCTGAACAAAAAAGAAAACCTGTAAAAATATACATAACCTTGTAAAATATCTTTATCCATGTCAATATAGTTACAGAGGTAGGAGCAGACGCAGACACAGACACATGAGAATGGAGGCAGCACAGATGTGCAGAGGCGCAGGTACAGACGTACACGCGGGTGCTGATGCAGCCAGACGCGCCTGCAGATCCAGAGAGATGGAACCAAGGCAAGCACCAAAAGCAGAGCTACCAATCCAGATCCCAATTTACCTATAAATTAACTGTGATGGGGGCCAAAACTCAGCATGGTAACTTATACAATTTGACTAGCTAAAATTAATTTATAGTAAGTAAAAAGACACAATTAGATATGGTGATTTGAAGAAAAGTCATTAAGGAATTAGGGCTTTCCTTATAGAACATCATTATTTATCAAAGTAAAAAAGTGTGGTATAAATCAACATAAAAACAACACCACTACCAGAAGTACCATAGACACAACTCAGGGTAAAGGTAACATTATAAGTAGATAGGATAAGGATAATTTAAGAAATTATCCTGGGAAACTGATTATTCAAGTAGGAAATATATACAGTGACTCGCAACATACAGGAAAAAAGTCCTACACATGACAGCAAAACCCAAGGGTCAAGAGAAAAAAAATGCCACCGTGACTTCAAGAAAAGAGCAATTTCTTTAATAAGAGGCAAAAAGTACAGATCACAGAAAAAAAGATTGGTAAACATAATTGCACTAAATTGTAAAACTTCCGTTCAGCAAAAGACAGAATGAACAGTTTTTCAAATGTCACAAGCAAGTTAAAACAGTATAAAAAACATATATGTGTAAGAACCACTGTGAAAATGGGTAAATAAAAAATATAAGTCACTATACATGTGGTACACAAATTGTATCCAAAAAAGACAAACAACTCAGTGGAAAATTAAACAAATGGTATTAGCAGTTAAACAACAAAAGAAGTCCAAATAGCCAATAAACATGAAAAGATGCAGGGAATGCAAATAACGAATAACATAATGACATGTCATATTATATCTATGAATCTGGCAAAAATTCAAAAGCCGATAGTGTGAAGAAAGGATGCTGGTGGGAAAGTAAATCAACAAGATCGTCTAGGACCAACTGGGAGTGAAGTAACAAAGCTGAATATGCACATGACTTTTACTTTATAAATCTAATTCCAGAACTCATTCCAAAGTAGCTTTACCTGTATGCTCAAAGCAATTTGAAGAATACTATTTTTCAATTGAAGTATAGTTAATTTCCAATCTTATATTAGTTTCAGGTATACTACATACTATTCATTATTTTTTATACAGTATTCTCCATTTAAAATTATTGCAAAATAACAGCTACATTTCTCTGTATTATACAATATATCTTTATTGTTTAATTATTTTACATATATTAGTTTGTCCCTCTTACTCCCCTGCTCTTATCCTGCACCTTCCCTCTTCCCCTTGCCCACTAGTAAACACTAGATTTAGTTTCTTTCTGTATCTGTGACTGAAGAAGAGAATGGCAAACTACTTCAGTATTCTTGCCTTGAGAACCCCATGAACAGTATGAAAAGGCAAAATGATAGGATACAGAAAGAGGAACTCCCCAGGTCAGTAAGTGCCCAATATGCTACTAGATATCAGTGGGAAAATAACTCCAGAAAGAAGGACAAGATGGAGCCAAAGTAAAAACAACACCCAGTTGTGGAAGTGACAGGTGATGTAAGTGAAGTCCGATGCTGTAAAAAGCAATATTGCATAGGAATCTGGAATGTTAAGGCCATGATCAAGGCAGATTGGAAGTGGTCAAACAGGAGATGGCAAGAGTGAACATCCACATTTTAGGAATCAGCAAACTAAAATGTACTGGAATGGGTGAATTTAACTCAGATGACCTTTATATCTACTAATGTGGGCAATAATCCCTTAGAAGAAATGGAGTAGCCATCATGGTCAACAAAAGAGTCCGACTGCATGCGTACTCGGATGCAGCCTCAAAAATGACAGAACGATCTCTGTTCATTTCCAAGGCAAACCATTCAATATCACAGTAATCCAAGTCTACGCCCCGACCAGTAATGCTGAAAAGCTGAAGTTGAACAGTTCTATGAAGACCTACAAGACCTTCTAGTAGTAACACCCAAACAAGATGTCCTTTTCATTATAGGGGACTGGAATGCAAAAGTAGGAAGTCAAGAGACACCTGGAGTAACAGATAAATTTGGCCTGGAATACAAAATGAAGCAGGGCAAAGGCTAATAGAGTTTTGCCAGGAGAACGCACTGGTCATAGCAAACACCCTCTTCCAACAACACAAGAGAAGACTCTACACACAGTCAACACCAAAATCACATTAATTATATTCTTTGCAGCCAAAGATGGAGAAGTGCTATACAGTCAACAAAAACAAGACCAGGAGCTGACTGTGGCTCAGATCATGAACTCCTTATTGCCAAATTCAGACTTAAATTGAAGAAAGTAGGGAAAATCACTAGACCATTCAGGTATGACCTAAATCCAATTCCTTACAATTATACAGTGGAAGTGACAAATAGATTCAAGGGATTAGATCTGATAGAAAGAGTGCCTGAATAACTATGGATGGAGGTTCGTGATATTGTATAAGAGGCAGTGATCAAGACTATCCCCAAGAAAAAGAAATTCAGAAATGCAAAATGGTTGTCTGAGGAGGCCTTTTTACAGATGACACCACACTTATGGCAGAAAACAAAGAATGTCTAAAGAGCCCCTTGATGAAAGTTGACTTAAAACTCAACATTTGGAAAACTAAGATCATGGCATCTGGTCCCATCAGTTCATGGCAAATAGATGAGGAATGGAAGCAATGACAGACTTTATTTGGGGGGCTTTAAAATCACTGCAGATGGTGACTTCAGCCATGATATTAAAAGATACTTGTCCCTTGGAAGAAAACCTATGACTAACCTAGACAGCATATTAAAAAGCAGAGACATTACTTTGCCAACAAGGGTCCATCTAGTCAAAGCTATGGTTTCTCCAGTGGTCATGTATGGATGTGAGAGTTGGACTATAAAGAAAGCTGAGCAACAAAGAATTGATGCTTTTTAACTGTGGTATTGGAGAAGATCTTGAGACTCCCTTGGACTGCAAGGAGATCCAACCAGTCCATCCTAAGGGGAATCGGTTCTGAATATTCATTGGAAGGATTGATGCTGAAGCTGAAACTCCAATACTTTGGCCACCTGTTGCAAAGAACTGACTCATTTGAAAAAACCTTGATGCTGGGAAAGATTGAAGGTGGGAGGAGAATGGGATGACAGAGGATGAGATGGTTGGATGGAATCACCAACTCAATGGGCATGAGTCTGAGTAAACTCCATGAACTGGTGAGGGACAGGGAGGCCTGTTGTGCTGAAGTCCATGAGGTTGCAAAGAGTCATACACGGATGAGCAACTGAACTGAACTATGTCTGTAAGTCTGATTCTGACTTGTTTTATTCATTTATTTTCTAGATTTCACATACTAGCAATAACATAGAGTGTTTTCTTTTTCTGTTTGACTGACTTCACTTAGCCTGATACCCTCCAAATCCATCCATGATTATTGCAAATGGCAAGGTTTCACCTTTTTATGGCTGAGTGATATTCCATTGTATATATACATCACAGTATCTTTATACACTCATCTGTGGATGGACACTTAGGTTGCCTGGGTGTCTTGAGTATTGTAAATAATGCTACAATGAACATTGGAATGCATACACCTTTTCAAATTAGCATTTTAATTTTCTTCAGGTATATATCTTTAAGTAGACTCTCTGGATCATATTTTTAATTTTTTAATAAAGCTCCATATTATTTTCCACAGTGGCTGTACCAATTTACATTCCCACCACCGACAGTGCACAAGGGTTCCCTTTTCTCCACATCCTCACCTATATTTACGATTCATAGGTATTTTGATGATAGCCATTTTGACAGGCATAGGGTGATATACCAACTGTTGATTTGATTTGCATTCCTCTGATTATTAATGATGTCGAACATTTTTTATGTGCCCATTGGCCACCTGTTTGCCTTTTTTGGAGAAATGTCTATTCAAGTCTGCCCATTCTTCAAATGAGTTGTTCTTTGCTATTGAATTGTATAGTTCTTCATATATTTTGGATACTAACCCCTTATTATTCATATCACTTGAAAATATTTTCTCCAGTGGTTGTCTTTTCATTTTGGCAATGGTTTCCTTGGCTGTGCAAAAGCTTTGAAGTTTAATTCAGCCCCGTTTATTTTTGCTTTCATGTCTTTTACTTGAGAAGACACATCACAGAAAATATATTTCCACAGTACATGTCAAAGAGTGTTTCTGCCTATGTTCTCTCTTAGGAGCTTTATGGTTTCAGGTCTTACACTGAGGTCATTTAATCTGCTTTGAGTTCATTTTTTTTAATGGCATGAAGAAATGTTCCAATCTTACTGTTTTACATGGAGCTATTCAGTTTTCCCACCCACTCCAGTGTTCTTGCCTGGAGAATCCCAGGGACAGTGGAGCCTAGTGGGCTGCCATCTATGAGGTCGCACAGAGTTGGACATGACTGAAGTGACTTAGCAGCAGCAGCATCCAGTTTTCCCAGCACCACGTATTGAAGAGACTGTGTTTTCCCTATTGTTCATTCTTGCCCCCTTTGTCGTACATTAATTGACCATAGGTATATGGGTTTATTTCTGGGCCCTCTATTCTTTTCTATTGGTCTATGTCTTTTGGGGGCCAGCACCATGCTGTTTTGATTACTATAGCTTTATGGTGTAGTCTGAAGTCAGGGAGTGTCATACTTCTAGCTCTGTTCTCTTTCTCAAGAAAGACAGTGTAAGGAGGAAGGAATGATCAAGGGGAGAATCTCTAGTTTAAGAGGGGTGTGTGAAATACACCATGATTAATATTCATGGAAGCAAGATGAGTTATCAGTAGATTAAGTATGAAAAATATACATATTGATCATACCTGTGTACAGCAAGTGGAAGAAAAATAAACAAGGTGATTGATGGATGAATAAGGAGCTGGATTATGATAAAGCCCGTGGGGTAAAATGCTAATTGAGGGAAACAGATACCAGACATGTGAGTGTGCTGTACAATTATTTGATCTTTTTCATATGCGTGAACTTCTTTATAAAAAACTTTGAAAATAAAACAAGAAGAAAAATAAGAAGAACTTGTAGAATCTACTTTCCTGGCAACAAAAATGAGGGCAGCAAGAACAAAAATGCTATTACAATGATGTTGAGGTGGTCAGAGAGCTGCCTGGGTCTCCCCTGCCACAGTAGCTTGGTTCTTCCCTGGAGAGAAGCGATCTGCACAGTTTCATTACAACACTCAGAGAATGACATTTACCTGTGACTCATATCAGAACAGAGACCGTTTTACTGTCACTATTTCCTCTTGATTTTTCCAGTGGTCATGTATGGATGTGAGAGTTGGACTATAAAGAAATCTGAGCATCAAAGAATTGATGCTTTTGAACTGTGGTGTTGGAGAAGACTCTTGACAGTCCCTTGGAATGCAAGTAGATCCAACCAGTCCATCCTGAATATTCATTGGAAGGACTGATGTTGAAGCTGAAACGCCAATACTTTGGCCACCTGATGCAAAGAACTGACTCATTGGAAAAGACCCTGTTGCTGGGAAATATTGAAGGCAGGAGGAGAAGGGGATGACGGGCGATGGGATGGTTGGATGGCATCACTGACTCAGTGGACATGAGTCTGAGCAAGTTCTGAGATTTGATGATGGACAGGGAAGCCTGGCATGCTGCAGTCCATGGGGCTGCAAGGAGCTGGACACAACTGAGCAACTGAGATGAACTGAACTGATTACCTCGTTATGTCCCTCACCTTTTTGTACTTTAGCCAAGTCAGAGGGCACCAACTGGAGCCCAAAACATTCTGCCCCTGCAAGGCGCCAGGGATGAATGCAGGAGATAAATCAGTGAGACAGATGATGCCTGACTTCACCGTCTACCCCGGCAGCCAGGAGCCACGGAGTGGATCTTAGCATAGAGCTAAGCAAAATATCCAAATCATACAGCCCTACATGAAACTAGCAGCCTCCACTAGTGACACACCTCAGACGTGACAGATTCTCTAATGAGGAGCGGGGTGTCAAGGACATGGAAGCTACCGTCACCTTGATTAGAGCGTCTCCCCGGGAGGAATCATTTCTCTTCCTTTTTGGTTGTTTTATTTGTCCAGCTTCCCTCCTGCTTCTCCTTGTCTCTTCCCCCTCTGCTCCCTCATTGCCCTTGAGCATCATCTCATCACTGTCTCCCTCTTCCTCACCCCTTGCAGTCTGCTTCTTAACCTGCTCTGCTATACAGCATCTTCTTTTCATCTAGTTTATAAAATAACAATGAGAATGACAAACTGAGAAGAGAGAAGGTCTCTCAAGTATTCATAATTCACCAAGAACACAAATACACCCGCGGGTCTGAAGTACGGATGGCAAGACCTTGAATGTTAGTTTGATAGAAAGATCCTATTAACCAAACCCCAGGGCAGGGAAGGAGCCTGGAAGGTAATTTTTAATTAGAGGAACTTTATCAACTCCTCTTCCAAGATGACACATCCTGAGCCAAAGGAATTAAATGATCATGGTCATAATCATGGGAGGTGAAGCACATTCCCGTAAGAATCCTAGCTTCGTATCAGAAAAGGGGGTCAGAGCTGGTGGCATCATAGCCATCCAAAGCTGGCTGCCCTGGGACCCCAAATAAACAGTCACACCTGACTCCTGAAGGCAGCTCTGAGCCTGATGGACATTGCAACATCCACTAGGTATGTTTTATGCTGTATGTGGGGATCCAGAGAAGAAGACTCACTACAAGCCTCGGCCACAGACTTCTCTAATGCAAACACTATGATTCCAGGTATCTTCTGTCATCTGCAAGAATTTCTGTTCCAGTAAATGTGAACTAACAGTTACTATTTGGAGAGTATAAGGATATAAATTAAAGGGTGAATGAGTTTGACACTAGTTCCCTTCCTCAATTATCAAATGGAGGAGGGTTAACATGGAGGGCACTCTGGGAAGTGTCGAGGACGAGGACAGTGGGGCAGAGGGAAAGTGCTAGGGAGAGATAGGGCCCTTTTCATGTTTGTTCTTTCATTTACTTTTTTCCCCATCTTTTAAAAACTGAATTATAGTTGATTTTTCAGGCGTATGCAAAGTGATTCAGTTACACATATATATCACATCTATTTTTTTTTTCAGATTTTTTTCCCATACATTAATAGGTTATTGGGCTTCCCAGGTGACACTAATGGTAAAGAACCTGCCTGCCAACGCAGGAGACATAAAACAAGCAGTTTCAATTTCTGGGTTGGGAAGATCCCCTGGAGGAGAGAGCATGACAACGCACTCCAGTATTCGTCCCTGGACATTCCCAGGGACAGAGGCGCCTGACTGGCTACAGTCCATAGTGTCACAAAGAGTCTGACATGACTGAAGCAACTTAGCAGGCATGCATACAATAGGTTATTATTATACAAGACACTGAGTAGAGTTTCCTGTGCAATACAGTAGGTAATTTTTGTTCATCTGTTTTATAAATAGAAGTTTATATCTGTTAATCCCAAACTCTTAATTTATCCCTCCCCTCCCCTTTGGGATACATGAACCATGGACTTCCAGATGTTCAAGCTGGTTTTAGAAAAGGTAAGGGAACCATATATCAAATTGCCAACATCCACTGGATCATCGAAAAAGCAAGGAGAGCTCCAGAAAAACATTTATCTCTGCTTTATTGACTATGCCAAAGGCTTTGACTGTGTGGATCACAATAAACTGTGGAAAATTCTGAAACAGATGGGAATACAGACCACCTGACCTGCCTCTTGAGAAATGGACATGGAACAACAGACTGGCTCCAAGTTGGAAAATGAGTACATCAAGGCTGTATATTGTCACCCTGCTTATTTAACTTATATGCAGAGTACATCATAAGAAACACTGGGATGGATGAAGCACAAGCTGGAATCAAGATTGCTGGGAGAAATATCAATAACCTTAGATATGCAGATGACACCACCCTTAAGGCAGAAAATGAAGAACAGAAGAGCCTCTTCATGAAAGTGAAAGAGGAGAGTGAGAAAGTTGGCTTAAAGCTCAACATTCAGAAAACCAAGATCATAGCATCTGATCCCATCACTTCATGGGAAATAGATGAGGAAACAGTGGCAGCTGTATTTTGGGGGGGCTCCAAAATCACTGAAGATGGTCATTGCAGCCATGAAATTAAAAGACACGTACTCCTTGGAAAGAAAGTTATGACCAACTTAGACAGCATACTAAAAAGCAGGGACATTGCTTTGCCAACAAAGGTCCATCTGGTCAAGGCTATGGTTTTTCCAGTGGTCATGTATGGATGTGAGAGCTGTACTATAAAGAAAGCTGAGCACCAAAAAATGGATGCTTTTGAACTGTGGTGTTGGAGAAGACTCTTGAGAGTCCCTTGGGCTTCAAGGAGATCCAACCAGTCCATCTTAAAGGAAATCAGTTCTGAATATTCATTGGAAGGACTGATGCTGAAGCTGCAACTCCAATATTTTGGCCACCTGATGCAAAGAGCTGACTCATTTGAAGAGACCCTGATGCTGGGAAAGATTGAGGGCAGGAGGAGAAGGAGATGACAGAGGATGAGATGGTTGGGTGGCATCACCGACTCAATGGACATGAGTTTGAGTAAACTCCGGGAGTTGGTGATGGACAGGGAGGCCTGGCGTGCTGCAGTCCATGGGGTCGCAAAGAGTCGGACACGACTGAGCGACTGAACTGAACTGAACTCAACTGAACTCCCCTTTGGTAGCCATCTGTTTCTTGGAGACTCTGCCTCCCTCATTCCGGCTTTGTTATTGTTATTCAGTTGCTCAGTCACGTCCGACTTTGTGACCCCATGGACTGCAGTGTGCCGGATTCCCTGTCCTTCACTGTCTCCCGGAGTTTGCTCAAACTCAAGTCCACTGAGTCAGTGATGCCATCCAAATGTCTCATCCTCTGTTGCCCCCTTCTCCTCCTGCCCTCAATCTTTCCCAGCATCACGGTCTTTTCCAATGAGCCAGCTCTTCATGTCAGATGGCCAAAGTGTTGGAGCTTCAAAAGTAGCATTCCTGCTTATGCCCTCAATAATGTGGTGAGACACATCTCTGCCAGCTTCCTGAGAAGACATAAAAGGTAAGATTTTGAACTGTATGTGCCTAGATGTATACTAATCTACTATGGCTGATTGAACACCTAGAACTGAAATTTCTAATTTGCAAGTCATTTCCCTTAGACTTCCTATGTTATTCCTCAGTGTTTACGGTGCACATGTCAGCTCGTTTTCAAGCATTGCTGGAAAGTCTGGTTGCACGTCTGTAAAGATGTCTGAAGTCGGCCTGTGGGTCGGTTAGTAGGGCACCGGAATGTGTGTCTGGGACCTGCCACAGTCCCTTGTCTCCAGTGCTCTGAACTGCCATCACCCTATGGCTCAGCACAGGTCTGTCTTCACCCATTTTGCTGGGCATTCAACCTGAAGACCTGTGTCTTTCAGCTTGGGAAGTACATTGAATTACTTCTTAAAAATGACTTCTTTCCATTTTCTCTCTGCTTTCTCTTTGGAGTATTGGAGTTCTCGTTTGGATACTGGAGTTCCAGGACTTACCCTCCAATTGACATTACCATTTTTGGTTTTCATTCTATTTTGCAAGATGAAAATCTACCTTCAACTATATCTTCCAGTTCTTCTATTTGTTTTCATTGCTCATACACTTTTTTATTTCCTGGAGACTTTTTGTTGTTGTTGCTCTCTGAATTTCTAGTAACTTCCTATCTCTGTGTCAGAAATGCCATATTTTCTCCTAACTCTGAGTATTTTGTAGATTTTTTCAAGTTTTCAATGTCATACATATCTTAGGTTTACTCCAAACATGCTCATATGTTTTGTCTTTTGTTTGCTATTTGTCTTTTTTTTAATGTCTTTCAAGTTAGAGTTTTTATGCAAATACATAGATCTTGACTGCCTCATTAGTGAGAGCATAAATCTCATCCAAAGCACTGTCTATGTGGAGGGCATTTATCTCTCGAGTTCTCCAAAGAAGATCTGACTTGACCATTTGGCAGCGACTTCCCTATGTCAGTGTCTGCAGGATTTTCTCACTGATTGATCAGTTTTGGGGGAAGAGGAATTCTTTGATCTTCTTCAGGGAGATGAGAGTGGTAGTGAGATGGCTCCTTGTAACCCAAGGCTTTGAGGCTTTCACAATCGCAGAATGTCACTTTGCTCCCCACAGATTTTCACTTGTCTCCTTCTCCCTCGGTTTCCAGAGCAATCCCTCTGCCTTCAGTGGAGCTTTGGGATCCTGTCCAGAATCCTTCTGATTTATGCTCTTCAGAACATAAAAAAGTATTTGCCAGGATCCTTGAGGCGGCAGAAGGGTTCTGGGGGTGTAACGGCCATTTATACAGCACTAAAAACTGTCATTTTATCCTCCCATCTGCATGCCTCACTTTTTCCTCCAAGTCTTAACTCCTAGAATTGTAAAAATGAATTCACTCTGCTGGGCTCCCCCAACTGCCTAAGTCAGAGTCCAGAGTCTGTAGTCTTGCTGAGCTAGTTTCCTCTTTTTCTTTACATACATGCTTTAAATGGTTATTTCTGTTATCACCTTATCAATTCCCTTTGACCTTGTGGGCATGTATGCCTTTTACAAATCAGTTTACCATAACAGAAGTATAATTTTAGGGGGAAACTGCTAAAGCCATAGTTTCATTCACTGTTCAGGAAGTACTTGCTTGATCTGTGTTCTTAGTGAAGTTACTGAATTTCTCTGTGACTCAGTTTCCTTATTTTTAAAATAGAGATAGCAAGAGTAACCAATTTTATACAGTGATTTTAAGGATTGGATAGACAATACCTATAAAGTGCTTTAAAAGGAAATTACATAATACCAGTCAATAAGGCAGAAATCTGGGTCAAACATTCTGAGCAAATCCAGGTAGTTAAAAGAAGACTGTTCAAGGCATTTTCCTTACAATACAAAAAAGGAGGAAGTTTCCAAGATATTTTATTTATGGAGGTTCAGAGGCATGTGCAAGTAAATAGAGAAATAAATACATAAAAAAGATCTTACTTAATATGCACATTATCTACAACCTAAAAAAAAGGTCACTCGGTCATGTCCGACTCTGCAACACCATGGACCGTAGCCCACCAGGTTGCTCTGTCCATGAAATTCTCCAGACAAAAATACTGGAGTAGGTAGCCATTCCCTTCCTAGGGGATAGTCCTGACTCAGGGATTGAACCCAGGTCTCCCACATTACAGGCAGATTCTTTACCATCTGAGCCACCAGGGAAACCCAACAACCTAAAGACGTGTACAAAGGTTTTATTTTACTTTAAATGTCGATAGCAGTCCTCATGTTTCTGGAAACCAAGGGTTAGCCAGCAAAAATTAATAGTGTCACACCCTAGACTTCTAATTGAGCACACATTTTCTGTCACCACCGGTCTCTTCATCGGGAAGAGCATAACATAAAATTCCGGAGCATGGCACACAGCCCAGGTTCAAATCCGGTCAGCCATCTAGTAGCTCTGTGAGTTTCGGTAAATGACTTCCCTCTCTGTGCCTAGCTTCACCAGGCATGAAACAGAGAGCTCTGCAGCCACCACCTCAGGGTCCTCATGTGTTACGTGAGACAGCCCACAATGATGTCAGAACTGAGCACGGAGGAAGCTGTCAGTAACCATCAAGCTGCAGGACCATTTCATTCTAGTGACCCAAACCAGAATTCTAAAAGCATGTATAATTTTCACTCAAAACCTTGATTTTCTTAAGTTTATCACAGTGTGTCACGAGTAGAGGTCAAGACAGTTTGGATGGCTTGGAAGGAAATGTGGCATTTTCAGAGGATAGACACGTGTTCTCTTCTTCCTCAGATGTGGTCAGCAGTGGTCAAGGTGGTGAGGGAGAAATGGGTAAGTATGATAAATGTGAGTGACTTGTCCCATGACACACACCAGGCTGCGGTAGATTTCAGCAGGACTGGGGCTTAGGAATCAGTTGCAATTTTTTCTTTGTCCTAAGACTAAGTTTAACAAGTTAGATAACTTCCTTAAGTAGTGGACTCAGTCACTCAATGGACTCACCCAATGGACTGTGGCCCACCAGGCTCCTCTACTCATGGGATTTTCCAGGCAAGAGTACTGAGCTGGGTTGCCATTTCCTTCTCCAGGGGATCTTCCCAACTCAGGGGTGAAAGCTGGGTCTCCCACATCGCAGGCAGATGCTTTACTTCTGAGCCACCAGGGAAGCTAAGCACACAGACAAGCAGGCACACAACTGCCTGAATAATAGGGTTCCAAAGAGCCCTTGGCCTCTAAGCCACCAAGAAGAGTCCATGATTCTTTTTTTTTTAATTAATTTTTATTTTTTTAGTTTGTTTTGCTTTACAATACTGTATTCGTTTTGCTACACATCGACATGGATCAAATTGTAAAAAATGAGACGGAGATTTAGGGACAATAGATGGAAGACACGTGGCACAATATCTTAACTGTTCAGAAACCGACCAATTACAAAAGCAGCTGTCAAACTCCACATCCAGGTACATGGGGTCTGTGAGCTGCTTGGAAGCATCCTGCCCCCGAAGGCAGTAGCAACATTCTTGTCAGTTCAGTTCAGTTCAGTCGCTCAGTCGTATCTGACTCTTTGCAACCCCGTGAATCACAGCATGCCAGGCCTCCCTGTCCATCACCAACTCCCGGAGTTCACTCAGACTTGCGTCCATCGAGTCAGTGATGCCATCCAGCCATCTCATCCTCGGTTGTCCCCTTCTCCTCCTGCCCCCAATCCCTCCCAGCATCAGGGTCTTTGCAAATGAATCAGCTCTTCGCATCAGGTGGCCAAAGTATTGGAGTTTCAGCTTCAGCATCAGTCCTTCCAATGAACACCCAGGACTAGTCTCCTTTAGGAGGGACTGGTTGGATCTCTTTGTTTCAGTCGCTCAGTCGTATCTGACTCTTTGCAACCCCGTGAATCACAGCATGCCAGGCCTCCCTGTCCATCACCAACTCCCGGAGTTCACTCAGACTTGCGTCCATCGAGTCAGTGATGCCATCCAGCCATCTCATCCTCGGTTGTCCCCTTCTCCTCCTGCCCCCAATCCCTCCCAGCATCAGGGTCTTTGCAAATGAATCAGCTCTTCGCATCAGGTGGCCAAAGTATTGGAGTTTCAGCTTCAGCATCAGTCCTTCCAATGAACACCCAGGACTAGTCTCCTTTAGGAGGGACTGGTTGGATCTCTTTGCAGTCCAAGAGTGAGGGCCATCACCCAGTTGTTGAAATTGTCCCTAAGTTTTCTTCCACTAGTATACTAAAACTTTCTGTGGCTGTTCCTGCTTCTGGAATCCTGCCCTCATGGATGTACCTCCAAAGCTAAAATTAAGCCAAAATGCCTCTGAGCACCTGGCGTAGTCATGAAGTATCCCTGGTTCAAGGCACAGCTTCCTCCTGCTGCCGGTCACTAGACTGTCATTGCAGCCCGTCTCCACTCTCCTTGAGCCTGGGTGGGGAACCCTGCCTTGCTGAATTATCTTTCACCTGATCGGCCACATTTCAAGCTAGTGCTTTTCATTTTAGCATTTTCGCTCATTTCTTATTAGAAAAGTAACACACTGTCATTTTTAAAATATGCCAAGTAGAGAGAAACACAAAGAAGATTTTCAATGCCCCCAGGGATAGCTACAGTTAATATTATTTAACTTTCCAATAATTACTACCTATGTTTTTTGTAAAAAATAGTCATTCTGTGTGTGCTTGCTGTGTTTCTTCTTCTATCATGCAGATTTTACTGACTATATGGATCCCATCTTCTGTAAATGCCAAAATGTATTTAACGGACACCTCTGCATGGAAAGTTAGCATGTTTCAGATATTTCAACATACAAATAATACTGAAATATTTCAACATCCCTTTCATGGAAGCAAGATCTCCTAGAATTACCGGACATTTTACATCACAGAACACCAAAACACAGTCAACTTGCTCCACAATGGGTAGCACGGAATTTGAGAGGAGTTAATAAAATAATTTAGAATCATTATTATTTCAAATGGTTAATGCTTTTAAAGGTGTTTTAAGGAGAGTAAGCTGTACTCATTTACTTGGAAATGTCACTTAAGTGAACTGCTTCATTCATCAAAAATGTCAATGAATATTAGCAATATTTTACTGCAGTTTTCCAATATAGATAAAATTATTAGTAGTAACAGCTCACAAATAAGTTTTTTTTTTCCTTCTGTATTGGTTATTACTTTTACTCTCCAGAAAAAAAAGAATGGGAACAAAAGAAGGTCAAAGTGAATACATATGGACAATTGGAGGTGAAAGTAGTTTATTCCAAACTCTCGCATTATTCCTTATTCATACGTT
The DNA here is from genome assembly GCA_006408695.1 of Aepyceros melampus. Taxonomy (NCBI): domain Eukaryota; kingdom Metazoa; phylum Chordata; class Mammalia; order Artiodactyla; family Bovidae; genus Aepyceros; species Aepyceros melampus. Next base: position 163,177 of record SJXQ01010966.1, on the reverse strand, counting down.
GAAATTGAGTTTAAAAGAGCAAATGACTTGCCCAAGGTCATAGGCAGAAGGACAGTAAGATGAGAACAGGTTTCATCCTCCTGAACACAATCATCCTCTATAATACTGGCTTTGTCAAAGCCGTGTGCACTGCTGAGTCCCTAAAAAGTCCACCCGAATTAGTATTCATTTATCAAGCACAGGCAAGTGTATTAGCTCCATGAAGGTGACGGAGGATACACCTTGCCAGAGTCTTAAAGGAAGGAAGTGATCTGAGAGGATCCTTACAGGGTTTGGGGACTGGTCTCAAGTGGCTAAGGTGAGTCAAAGGGAGCAACTAATGGGAAATGAACATGCTTCATGCTTTAGGATGTTTTTCACTTTTTTCCAAACTGTTATTTTTAACATTTTCAGACAAATATACAAGTTGAAAGAACAGTTCAGTTAATGCCTACACACCCTTTATGTGAATATGCTGATTATTATATGCTAAGATTGGTGAATACAGTGAGGGAACATCTTCATCCCACCTTGATAAGTAAACTATTATACAATACATAAACTGTTGAATAATCCTGAGAGAAGACCTTTTTGCCCAGATAAGCAAGTTCTTGTCCCATAAGAATTGGTTTATTGGAAATTCTCAAAGCAATCGTTGAATTATTGACTGGCTTACAGCCCAATCTTTCCAGAATTCCCAATAACATCATGGTACCAATAGTTAAGTCCTGTGGTCACACATGGTGGTCTTGGTGCTCAATCCTGAGAGTTAAATTCTGTGAATGCCCATAACTGTGCTTCCAATTCTTAGTCGTTTGGCAAAGGAGCCTGTAGTAGAGACCCAGTCTGGTGTCTAGTTATTTGGCCATCTTAAGAAAAGGAGTTACCTCCAGCAGAGGAGAATGCCTAGACAGACATGCAACAGACAAAGATGCAAGTGTCAGAAGAAGCTTGTACAGTTTCTTCCAGCCCAAGTCCTCCTGAAGCAAAGACTTAGAAGAATACAAAGCATGAGAAGGTCCTTGCCTGGAGACAAGCTGCCCCTCAGGGATTGTTCCAATCTGAGGTCAGGATTGAGCTGGTTAAGATCAGACACAGTCAGTCATGTTCATCTAAGCCCTTTCAATCCTCATTGGTTGAAAAGAAAAGTTTAAAAGTACACTGAATTCCAAACACTTAGCTAAGCATTGCTGCATGCACTCACAGTCGCTTAAGTCATGTCTGACTCTGTGACCACATCGACTATAGCCCACCAGGCTCCTCTGTCCATGGACTAAGCATTGGGATATGCTTTAAGATGTTGTGATGTAGTAAAGGAGACAGAAAAATCTGTAAATCACTCCATTGTAAGGAGAGACGCCTTTAGAAAAGACCTCATGAAGAAGTTGACGCTGCTATGGGCTGCATGTTTGTGTCCTCTCAAAATCCACGTGGGAAGCCTTAACCCTCACGGTGATGGGATCTGAAGGTGGGGCCTTTAGGAAGAGATTAGGGTGAGAGGAGGTCATGAAGGCCAGACCCTTGTAATGGGATCAGTGCCCTTAGAAGAAGAGGAAGATCTCTCCCTCCGCTGCCCTTCTCCCTCTGTCCCCCCCACCGTCCTCTCCCTCTCCTTCGCTTTTAGTCCTCCCCTCGCTTTCTCTCTTGAGCACACAGCAAGGAAAGACAATGTGAGTACAGAGCAAGAAGCCTGTCGTCTCCCAGCCAGGAAGCAGTCCCTCACCAGACTCTGAGTCTACAGGCACAGGATCTGGACTCGCCAGCCTTCAGACCTGTGAAAAAGGAATGTCTTCATTTAAGTCACCCCGTCTATGGTGCTCCTTTACAGAGGGCAAGCTGACTAAAATGACATTTAAACTGGGTCATAAAGCATGATGGATTTTGCCCAGTGAAGATGGAAGGGAAGGTCATTTCACAAAAAGCATATCAAGTGATCTCCAGAAATGATGAATTCTTAAACACCAGGAAACATAAAATGTGACGAGGATCAGAGCAAGATACAGTGGGAAAGGTAAGCGGGGGTCGTGTCTTTAAGGGACTTCCATGCCCTCCTAAGGAATTTACTTCTTAAGTAGATGTGAGGTCGTGCAGGTTTTTCCATCCACAATTGATCTGGGTTTTATTTTGTTGTATCTGGCACCTTAGTGGAAGCTTGATTAAAGCAGGGACAGAAAATGTGCCATTGGCCAGGGAACCCAGACACTTAACAAATGAAAGAATGGACTGAAGGGGACCTGTGACGGATAAAAGGAACGAAGGGGACAGCTTCGCCCCCAAGCCTCTGTCAGCGGGCTGCATTCTGCTGGCACCACATGAAAAGTATGTGAAAATGTCGGTTTCTGACTCAGAAGTCGGGGGAACTCTGGCCTTTAAAAAATGCCCTTCAGCATGGGAAGTGAGAAAATTAAGAATCAAAACAAATTTTTCTTATGCAACTTGCTTTGGTCCTCGGTGACCTAATGAGTTGTTTGTCATTCCTTACAGAGTCACTCGCTACATCACTGTTGAGGTCAGCCTGACCTTGGATAACAGTGTTTCAAGCGTTGGTTCTCAGCTTGACAGTAAGCAATAGCCTTTTTATTCAGAGCAAGTCGCCATTAACAATCACTGAGGTTTAGATCTGAAAATGGGTTAGGCTCTTCTGAACCCCAGATTTAAGACCGGCATCTTCCAATGAGCCTGGGATCTACTCAGACTCTGCCAGTAGAGTGCAGGGTACTTGGAAACACTGGACAATTTTGAACTGAGAGACTCAAAAGCAATTAAGAGAAGCTGATCTGGGCCGCTGACTTAAAGGATCATCCCTTGTTGACCTACACTCTTGCTTGCGAGTCTCCTGGCTCTTGGAACTTTCTTTCTCAATACGCTGCGTGCTCTTCCCATATTTTACTTGTGATCGGAGTTTAATGAGTCCGCAAAGCATGCTGAAGATTGATGTTATCTTGAAAAATGCTGGATGTTCACAAAGACACATTTGTGTATGCGCCTCTTTAGAGACCTCCTCGAGTGAGTTTAACGTATACTGCTGATTGGAAAAGTGATAGTCACTCAGCCATGTCCGACACTTTGTGACCCATGGAATTCTCCAGCAAGAATACTGGAGTGAGTTGCATTCCCTTCTCCAGGGGATCTTCCTGACATGGGGATTGAACCCAGGTCTCCTGCATTGCAGGCAAATTCTTTACCATCTGAGCTACTGATTAGAAATCTTGTCTAATCAATAGTGTTCACAGGAAATCTTACAGGAAACCCAGACACACTAGATATTCCCAGGGCTGATGGGCAGCTGCCACATATTATGTCAAGGACCCACAACATAACCCACTAAGATTCCTGAGACTATATTTCCCAGAGAAAGCAGGCTCACATTTTAGTTTCAGAATTTCCACTTCTTGTAAAAGTGACTGGCCACCCACGATGGGCTGAGCGCTATCAGAGTAACAGGGACATGCTGAACTGGAACTAGAATTAAAATAATGGGGTGGGGAGTTCAGCTCTATAAACGGTTGCAATTTTAGCTTTTCTGGACTGGCCTTGAGATGTTCATTGCTTCACTCTGCTACTTCTGGGCATTACAAGGTCAAGGTCATGCATTGTCTGGCTGTCTGTCTTCAGCACATTGTCTGAGACGTGCGACAGAGCAGGCTACTAAGTAGAGCTGCTGTGTGGTTCTGGGGCTGGCATACAACTTTGAGTTTGGACGGGCCTTGAAAGACTTTGAACTCCTCTTAAAAGATTAACTAATGCTAACTCCAGTACTTGATTTAATGCACGCCAGTCTCAGCTTCCTCCCCTATAAAATGATGATTTTATCTTCTGAAGTCTTATTATTATACTCTTATATATAATCTTATTATTGTTACTTGCAATACATGTCAAGTACCTTGAAAATAATAAGAATGATTATTTACTCTAAATTCTGAGCCAGAGAACTTAGCTGAATGACCTGGAGAAACCAATTCATTGAAACTAGACAGTTTCTGTTTTACAAAATGATTTTTTTTAATTTCTTTATAACTCTCAATCAAGCACTCCAAAACAAGGCAATTAATTTCAATATATGTAAAAGGTCTCCTTGCAGACTACACTGTGGTCATCACCCCTCCAAGATGACTCATATTTTTTTTTGGCAAGTGCGTGGTCCAAAACAAAGTCAAATGGATAAATATGTCTGGCAATGGGGTGGCCAGCGCAGGTGCCTTGATATAAGATGCCGTAAATACTCTGAATGACCGAGCTAGAATTGTTATCACAGGTCCCTCTGAATACATGAGTTTATGACTTCTCCAAGTCAGAAATGGATGAAACGATATATCAAACCTCTGGGGTGATTTTATTGGACTTACTGTGCCCTCAGCTCCAGGAGACTGGTCAGCCATTGGGATAATACATGAGCCCAGTTAAAACCCCAAATAGGAGGTTTCACCTCATAGGAAATAGATTCGCTCCACCCCTCTGCCTTTGCAAGTAGTATTCTGTTGGAAAAGTGCAAATAAGCTTTTAGAGATCAGGCCCTTGATGGCTGAATTTAAGCTGAGATATAGCTGTAAGATTCACATCCATTTCCTTCAATCCATCTTAAGAAACTGGTTTAGAAACTCGTAGCTGCAGCCTCCTCTGGCATACAAAACATTCAAATTTCCATCTTTTCTCACCACTGGAGCTGTACATATTGTCTTTGTATCATCAAGGAGAAGGCAGAGCTGTGATGTAAGGGCAATTGCTTCTAACTCTAGCACCGTACGGGAGGTTAGACCTCCCCAGGGTACCATGGAGCAGAGGTTTTAAACTCCACCAGGCATGCACATGTCAGTGTGTGAAGCTCGTGGAACCTTTGTCCCCATTACACAGATGGGCATGCTGTGTCTCTGGGGCTTTAAATGGCTCATCCAAAGTCTCTGGAAGCAGTGAACCAAGGAACAGCACCTAGAGCAAGATGAGTACTGCTGTTTGAAAGAAGAGAGCTTGAGTTCAACTTAATGATGAGATGAGATAAAAGAGCCAAGACAGTAAGAGAGCCCTTTGCACCCGCAGCTGAAATCAGCATCCTGGCCCCACACTGGGGTTGGCTGCTTGAAGGAAACCACCCAGACAGATGTCAGGTCTAAGACTGGAGGCAGATCCCACAGCAAACCCAGCCTCTCCACGTCCTGAGCCCTCAGGAGACCACATCCTCCCCCCACACTCTCATTTCAGTGGAGAAACTGTGGAAAATAGTGCCCTCCTCTTAAAAATACCCACACTGAGCTGTGCTAGTAGCCGTTTTAGAAATGACTGTATTAATTGAGCTTAATTCATTCCTCTCTGAGTTCTCTGCAGATGGGAGTAAAGAGCTTCTCTCTGAGGTCACAGAGAGTCAGACATTTAGAAGTTTTGCCAAGGGAAAAAAAAAAGAAAAACTAGAATATTTTTTCCCTAATTACCCAAATTACTGTAATTCACAGAATAATCTGAAACAGCTGGTCATCTGTTCAGAAGACAATATCACATCACCATATAAAATCAGTGTGAGCCAGGATCCCTGAATTGCCTATTCTTGCCTGCATTAACTCACAGTTGGACCAAATAATAGAAATAATAGATTATCTTCTGCGTATGGGCCACAGCCTTTCTTTGTCATTTGGTGTATTTTACAGCTGGAAACTTTCACAACTTTTAACCAGTAAAAGAGAAAAGTCATTTGAAGACTTTCTATATGACAATAGCCACTTCTGCAATTGTGAGAAGACAATTGGTAATTTTTCTCAATTTCTTTAGATCAGGGTGATTTGAAAATCTCGAGTCAAGAGGTATTATGAAAATCCTAGATCTTGCCACTTCTGAGGGCTGGGATATTCCTCATACCTTCGTGAAGGTAAGAGAGGGATGAAACATAGGCAAGAAGTGAGAAAGAAAGTCTGTTGAACAGAGACCTTCGTTCTGGTGGCCTGCAATAGTAGGTGGGAATTTTAAAATGATCTCTAGACAGACATCTCTATTACAGTCAAAAGATTTGTTCACAACACCAATAGAAAAATCAAGAAATAGACTAGAAACTTCTGCCAGCATCACAGGTGCAGGAGCACAGGCTCAGAATAGGGGAGACAGCACAACAGGATTGCAGTTGTAAATATCCCACCAGAAAGATGAGAGTCAAGCATGCTGACGTGAAGCCTCTGTCACATAAGTCTCAGGAGAGGGTGCAAGGGAGGGCAGAGCAGGGAAATGGAGGTGAGAGAAACTGAGGGTTTGAAATTCAAGGGAGATCAGAGGTGAATGTATGTTCATTGTGAACATAAAGTGATGGAACAGGATCACCCATTGTGGTTGTCGAACATAGCCACCCTCAGGATGAAACCCAGAACCGCCTGAACTTGTACCTTCTCCCACGCAGACAGTCATACCCCTGGTTCTGGGCACCTGCCCAGTGAAGAACTAAGGGTCATGCCATTGTTTACCTGAAATCTCTCTCTTGTATGGGTGTCTGAAAGGCTACGATGATCACTGTGTATACTTGACCCCACTGTATAACAAAGAAATACACTTATAATGCAGACTCATTCGTGGAAAGGCATGCTCCCACCTCTTGGAAGATCAGTCCTCTTGGGCCACTGCCTGGCTGCTGCAGAAGAAAGTCTTTACTTGGTTGCCTCTAATAGGGTAGAACCCAAACGTAATTGCAGAGAGAATTCACAGGATACACTGTTCCTAAAAATCTAAACTTTAAGAATCATGAAAACAGCCTGAAAGGTTCCCAGAGAATCATAGTTAGGATGCTTCTAAGGCAGACTTAGCAAGTAAAAACAAAAGATGACCAGATAAATTATTTTTTAGTCAAAAAATAAACATTTTATCACCAATACTTTTTTATTAAAGAATTGTTGATTTACAATATTGTGTTAGTTTCAGGTATACAGCAAAGCAATTCAGCTATACATATACATGCATATATCTATATTCTTTTTTCTATTCTTTTCCATTATAGATTATCATAAGCTGTTAAATATAATCCCCTGTGCTATACAGTAAACCCTTATCTCTTCCATAGATGGTAGTGGCATCTGTTAATCCCATCTTCCCAATGTATCCCTCCCCAGCGCTCCCTTGGTAATCATAAGTTTGCTTCTATGTCTGTCCATCTGTTTCTGTTTTGTAAATAAGTCCATTTATGCTACTTTTTAGATTCCACATATGTGCTGTGCTGTGCTTAGTCAGTCTTGTCAGATTCCTTGCAACGCCATGGACTGTAGCTCGCGAGGTTCCTCTGTCCATGGGGTTCTCTAGGCAAGAATACTGGAGTGGGTCGCCAAGCCCTACTCCAGGGAATCTTCCTAACGCATGGATCAAAACCAGGTCTCTTGCATTTCAGGCGGATTCTTTACCATCTGAGCCACCAGGGAAGCCCAAGAATACTGGAGTGGGTAGCCTATCCCCTCTCCAGGGGAATGTCCTGATCAGGAATCCACCCCAGGTCTCCTGCATTGCAGGCGGATTCTTTGCCAGCTGAGCTACCCAGGGAGCCCTTCCACAAATAAGTAATATTATAGAATATTTGTCATTTTCTATTGACTTCACTTAATATAGTCATCTGTAGGCTCATCCATGTTACTGCAAATGGCATTATTTTACCTTTCCGTGGATCAATAATGCTCTGCTGTATATACACACTGCATCGTCATCCATTCATCTGTCGATGGACTCGCAGTTTACTTCCACGTCTTGGCTGTTGTGCCTGGTGCCACTGTGAACATCAGGATGCGTGCATCTTTTCTCACATTTTCATCTTTTTTAGACACATGCCCAGGAGTGGGCTTGCTGAATCTATTTGCAGTACTTGAGGAGCCTCCATACTATTTTCCTGATACATTTTTAGTTTTAGTTGTTGTTCAGTCACTCAGCCATGTCCAGTCTTTGCGACCCCATGGACTGCAGCACGCCAGGCTTCCCTGTCCTTCACTGTCTCCCTGAATTTGCTCAAACTCATGTCCACTGAGTCAGTGATGCCATCCAACCATCTCATCCTCTATCGTCCCCTTCTCCTCTTGCCTTCAATCTTTCCCAGCATCAGGGTCTTTTCCAGGAGTCAGCTTCTTTCCCAGCATCAGGGTCTTTTCCAGTGAGTCAGCTCTTCACATCAGGTGGCCAAAGTATTGGAGCTCCAGCTTAAGCATCAGTCCTTCCAATGAATATTTGGGATTGATTTCATTTAGGATTGACTGGTTTGGTCTCCTTGCAGTTCAAGGGACTCTCAAGAGTCTTCTCCGACACCACCACTCAAAAGTATCCATTTTTCAGTGCTCAGCCTTCCTTATGGTCCAACTCTCACATTCACACATGACTACTGGAAAACCCCCATGCAAATAATTTGCTAACATAAGTCTGTACTAAATATTCATGGCTCTAAGTGTAAATACATTAATGGGCAGCATTATTACACACTGCATTTCATATTAGAAACCTATTTCCTGGTGATGAGTTTGGACATGAAGAATATGCACACCCTTCTCCCCCAGACCTGGCTCCCTTGGCGCTAACCTAGCCATGGCAGCTCTGCCATCTGTCAGCAGCTACACCAGTGTGTCTGCAAACATGAGCTGGCCCTAGATGGCAGTCATGGTGATGCATCTTCAGATGTGACCCCCACCAACCTTTTCAAATTTGACACCCAATTGGAGGGCCCCAAACTTTCATGCTGATGGCTGTCAGCCTCGGAGGCCTGGTGCACTGGGATGAAGTTTGCAGAACTTGCAAATCACAAGCACACCCCTATCTATCTTTTGTCCCCTTCAGATGCAAATCAAGGAACTCCATTTCAAACATCAAATCTAGAATTCTCTCTTAAAGAAAAGAAGAAAGCCTAGCAGAGAGAACAGATTCTGAGAGAGAGAGGTTAAGCTAACGAATCACTGCAGCCGGAAAATCCTCTATGGTTTGTGCTTGAACCACTGAGGGCAACAGAAAGCTGAAAATTCTGTGTGAATGGGCTCCTTCTCAAGTGAAAATACACACACACACACACACACACACACACACAAGTATTATCCTGGTAGTACCACAACATAGCAGCATTCGGTCCTCAACTCCATTTTTTTTTAATTAATAACTTTATTTTTTTAGAAGAGTTTCAGGTTCACAGCAAAATTACACATAAAGTGCAGAAAGTTCCTATATTGGCCCAGTCTCTGCTCAGCCTCCCACACACCCAACATTCCCCACTAAAATAATGGTACATTTGTTACAATGGGTGAACCTGTACCCAAAAGTGGTCGAGTCCCAGCTCGCTGCTCAAAAGCCAATAAAGAGGCCAGGATGGTGGAAAGGAAAGCTTGCTTTATCCTGGATGCCAGTAACCAGTGAAGTAGCAGGGAGGTAGATTCCTGCTCAAAGGCCAACTGCCTCCCCACTGACAATCAGGGAGCAAGGGCTCTTGTAGACAGAGGGAGGGGGTTACCTGCAGAAATAGCACAGTCAGCTCTGACAGTCGTCTTGAAACTGGTGGTCTGAGCAGCAACATCTTGAATGCTTCAAATAGTTAACCTCCAATCCAAGGATCAGTTGCTCCCATTTCCTGAAGACCAGTTCCTGGAGTTGTGGCAGCTTGTGTCAGGGATACAGTCTGATCATTGTGTAGTTAACTTCTCCACGTGGTGGGAGTTTCAGTATCTATAAGGCAGCTCACAGAAAATGTCCCAGAATATTATCTATAGCCCTTGAGGAAGAACTAAAGGTGCTTGATTTTCCTTAATGACTAAGCTATTATTACTTAGCCTTGTTGGACTGTTTCCCTTTGTTTCTGCATTTTCTCACTTCTGCGATTAAATTTATTCTTTAGCTAGTCTTTCCACAGACAAAAGGCAGGTTGGGAGCATAGAGAGGAGGGACTGTTCAAGCCTGTATTGATAAGTCTTTGTCATCCAGAGTTTATGGTCCACCCCATCACTTCACCTCTAACTCCTGGCAATCACTAATCTTTTTACTTCCTTTTTCAGCATGTCGTATATTTGGAAATATAGAGCCTGCAGCCTTTCACATTGGCTTCCTTCGCTTCGTGACTTGACAGCTTGTTTCTTTTGGATGCTCAATAATATTGCCTGGATGTACTACTGTTTATTCATCTTGGTGGCTCCAAGTTTTGGCAACTATGAATAAAAACTATTATAAAAATCAACGTGCAGGTTCTTGGGTGGACATAGTTTTCAATTCATTTGGGCAAATATAAAGGTGCATGATTGCTAGATTGTATGGTAAGAATGTATTTAGTTTTGTAACAATCTTCAACTTTTCTCGAAAAGCGGCTACGCTATTTGGAATTTTCATCAGCAGTGAAGGAGGGTTCCTGCTACCCTGTACTCTTGCCAGTATTTGGTATTGTCAGTGTTTTAGATTTGGGCCATTCTAATTCTCAGTGATATTTCATCTTTTGTTAAAGTATAGTTGCAAAAGTATAGTCCCTATAGTTGCTGTACCATATATAAATATCCAGGTGTACAATATGGTGATTCAAAATTTTTAAAAGTTGTACTCAACTCACAATTATTATAAAATAATGGCTTTTTTCCTTGTGTCATATAGTATACCCTTGTAGCTTATGTCATGCCTAATAGCTTGTATCTCTTACTCCGCTGCCTTACACTGCCCCTTCCCCCTTCCCTCTCCCCACCAGTAACCACGAGTTTGTTCTATATATCTGTGTTTGCTTCTTTTTTTGCTATATTCACTAGTTTGTTGTATTTTTTATATTCTTTTTTGCTTTCTGCCATTCAACACCTATTCATGATAATAATTCTCAGTAAACCAGAAACTTGAGGAACTTCCTCAATTAGCTAAAAATCAGGTCCACAAAAAATATACATCTAACATCATACCGAATGGCGATAAACTCAAAGCTTTCCTGCAAAGATTAGGAACAAATCAAGAATGAGTCCTCTTGCCACTGCTTTTGTACAAAATACTAGAAGTCCTAGTTCATGCACTAAGCCAAGAAAAGTGAATAAAAGGTACAGTATGTCCCCTATATACAAATGAGTTCCATTTCAAAACCACATTTGTAAGTCGAATTTGTTTGTAAATCTTACAAAGCCTACTAGGTACCCAATCAGCTATATAGTACTGTATTGCAATAGGTTTATAACACTTTTCACACAAAAATATGTAAAAAACCAACACAAAAATTAAAATGCTTAAATCTTACAGTACCTTGAAAAGTTCAGTAGTACTTGAAAAGTTCAGCAGCTGGCATACAGGGGCTGGCATTGAGTGAACAGGGGAGAAGAGTCACTGACTGGAGGTGGGTGAGGAGGTAGAAGATGGCAGAGCTGAAGGATCATCAGAAATAGGGATGGAGGGCAAGCTGCAATGTCGCTCATACCTGATGTTAATGGTGCAGGTTGTGCTTCCTTACTGGAACGAGACACACATTTGCATCTTTGAAAGTCTGCAATTTGAAGGTTTGTATTAGAGGACTTACTATCTATATACTGGGGAGGAAGAAATGAAACTGTCTCTGTTCACAGATGGAATAATCATCTATGTGTAAAATCTAAAAGAATGGACAGAACTCTTGGAAATAATCAGTGATTATACAAGGTTGCAGGATACAGGGTCAATATACAAAACTCAATTGTCATTTTTACATTCCAGCAATGAACACGTGGGATTTGTAATTGAAAAATATATATATATATATTATCATTTACATTAGTAATCAAAAAAGGGAAATATCTCCATACAAGCTTGGTGAAATATGTACATAAAACTCTGAATAAAGATAAGAACAAAATCAATAGAAAGTTATTCCATGTTCATTGATAGGAAGACTAGATATTTTAAGATGTCAGTTTTCCAAACTTGATCTATAGATTCAACATGATCCTTATTAAAATCCCAGAAAATTATTTTGTTGCTATTAACAAACTGACCCTAACATTTACAGGGAGAAGAAAAAGACCCAAAAAGTGAACTCAATATTGAAGGAAAAGAACAAAATTAGAGAACTAACACTACCTGACTTTAAGATTTACCATAAAGTTACAGTAATTAAGATAATGTGGCACTGGGGAAACAGAGACAACCAGATCAACAGAACAGAAGAGAGGCCTCAGAAATAGAGCCCATGAATACAGTCAACTGATCCTTGGCAAAGGAACAAGAATAATCTCTTCAGCAAATGTGCTGGAACAACTGGACACGCGCACACACAAAAGAATGAATCTAGACACAGAACTCACACTCTTCACAAAAACTAACTGAAAATGACTTAAAGACCTAAATGTATAACTAAAAAAATGTACAACTGCTAGAAGCTAGCATAGGAGAAAGCCTAGATGAACTTGGTTATATATGGCAGTGACTTTTCAGATACAACACTGAAGTCATTAATGAAAGGAAAGTTTGCTAAGCTGGACTTCATTATAGTTAAAAACTTCTGCCCTGTGAAAGATGATGTGAAGATAATGAAAATACAAGTCACAGACTGGGAGAAAACATTTCCAAAATATTTCCTAATCTGATAAAGACTGTTATCTAAGATAGACAAAGAACTTTAAAATTTAGAGATTTACTGGTGGCTCAGTTGGTAAAGAATCCCCCTGCAATGTGGGAGACCTGGCTTCAATCCCTGTGTTAGGAAGATTCCCTGGAGAAGGGAAAGGCTACCCACTCCAGTATTCTGGTCTGGAGAATTTCAGGGACTATACAGTCCATGGGGTTGCAAAGAGTCAGACACTACTGAGCATCTTTCACTTTCACTTTAAAATTCAACAATAAGAAAATGAAGAACTCTATTTTAAAATGGGCAGAAGGAAGCTCATCAAAGAATATAGAGGGATGGCAATTGAGCACATGAAAAAAATGTGCAACATCAGATGTCAATAGCAAATTGCAAGCAAATTTTAAAATGAGCTATTTATATACATTGCATACTAATTCCTTAAAAGTCATATGAGTTGCAAATGTTTTCTCCCACTCAGTAGGTAGCTTTTTGTTTTGTTGATGGTTTCCTTTGCTGTACAAGTCTTTAAAGTTTAATTTGGTCCCATTTGCTTATTTTTGCTATTCTTTCCTTTAGGAGACAGATCCAGAAAATTATTGCTGTGATTTATGTCAAAGAGTGTTCTGCCTCTGTTTTTTCCAAGACTTTTATAGTATCTGATCTTACATTTAGATCTTAAATCCATTGTGAGCTTATTTTTTGTGTGGTGTTAGAGAATGCCCTAATTTCATTCTCTTCCATGTAGCGGTCCAGTTTCCCCAGAACCACTTACAGAAGAGACTATATATTCTTGCTGCCTTTGTCATATAGTAATTGACTCTAAGTGTGTAGGTTTATTTTTGAGCTATCTATTCTGTTTCATCAATCCACATTTTTATTTTTGTGCCATTATCATATTGTTTTGATTACTGTAGCTTTGTAGTACAGTCTGAAGTCAGGGAGCATGATTCCTCCAGCTTTGTTCTTTCTTGAAGCTATTTTGCAATTCATGGTCTTTTACGTTTCCACACAAATTTTACAATTATTTGTTCTAATTTTGTGAAAACTGCTCTTGGTATTTTGATAGGGATTGCATTGAATCTGTGGATTGTCTTGGATGGAATGGTCATTTAAACAATATTGAGTTTTACAATCCAGTCCAAGAACACTGTGTATCTTTCCATCTGTTTCTGTTTTCTTCAATTTATTTCATCAGTATCTTATAGTTTTCTGAGTACAAGTCATTTACCTCCTTAGGTAAATGACTTATTCCTAGGTATTTTATTCTTTTTGATATGGTGGCAAATGAGATTATTTCCTTAATTTCTCCTTTTGCTAGTTTGTTGTTAGTGTATAGAAATGCAACAGACTTACAACTCAACATCAAAAAAAAAATGACTGGGTTAAAAAATGGGCAGAGGAACTGAATAGACATTTTTTCAAAGAGGAGATGCAGCTGGCCAAGAGACACATGAAAAGATAAGCAGCATCACTAATCATCAGGGAAATGCAAATCAAACCCCAAATGAGACCACCTCGCATCTGTCAGACTGGCTGTCATCAAAAATAATACAAATAATACAGGTTGGAGTAAGGCAACATTTGTGCAGTGTTGATAGGAATGTAAATTAATGCAGCCACTGTGCAAATCAATATGGAGGTTTCTTAAAAAACTAAAAATAGAACTACCACCATTTTAGTTCTTAAGGAACTAAAAATAGAATGTAAAGAACCATGTGGTTTTTAAAGAACTAAAAATAGAACTACCTCATGCAGGTCAAGAAGCAACAGTTAGAACTGGAAATGGAACAACAGACTGGTTCCAAACTGGGAAAGGAGTACATTAGGTTGTATATAGTCACCCTGCTTATTTAACTTATATGCAGAGTACATCATGCAAAATGCTGGATGAAGCACAAGCTGGAATCAAGATTGCCAAGAGAGATATCAATAACCTCTGATATGCAGATGATACCAGTCTGATGGCAGAAAGAGAAGAAGATCTAAGAACTTTTGATGAAAGTGAAAGTGGAGAGTGAAAAGGCTGGCTTAAATCTCAACATTTAAAAAACTAAAATCATGGCTACCCATCCTGTCACTTCATGACAAATAGATGAGAAAAATAGAAATAAAGACAGATTATTTCCTTGGGCTCCAAAATCACTGCAGGTGGTGAGTGCAGCTGTAAAATTAAAATACATTTGTCCCTTGGAAGAAAAGCTATGACAAACCTAGACAGCTGTTAAAAAGCAGAATATATTACCATATGTAAAATAGATAGCCAACAGGAATTTGGTGTATGGCTCAGGAAACTCAAACAGGGGCTCTAGAGGGATGTGATGGGGAGGGAAATGGAAGGGAGTCTCAAAAGGGAGGGGATATATGTATACCTAAGGCTAATTCAGTCTGTCTGCCCTCTGATCACCTCTCTCAGTGCCTACCATCTTACTTGGGTTTCACTTACCTTGGACATGAGGTCTCTTTTCACAGCTGTTCCAGCAAAGCACAGCTGCCACCTCTGACCTCCGGTGCAGGGTAGCTAATCTCGGCCACGCTGTGGCTGTGGCACTTGTACACCATTGCAGCCGCAAGGAAAAGGAGTACGTCAAGGCTGTATATTGTCACCCTGCTTATTTAACTTCTATGCAGAGTACATCATGAAAAACGCTGGGCTGAATGAAGCACAAGCTGGAATCAAGATTGCTAGGAGAAATATCAATAACCTCAGATATGCAGATGACACCACCCTGATGGCAGAAACTGAAAACTAAAGGGCCTCTAGAAAGAGGAGAGTGAAAAAGTTGGCTTAAAGCTCAACCTTCAGAAAATGAAGATCATGGCACCTGGTCCCATCATTTCATGGGAAATAGAAATAGTGGAAACAGTGGCTGACTTTATTTCTGGGGGCTATAAAAATTAATGCAGATGGTTCCTGCAGCTGTGAAATTAAAGGACGCTTGCTCCTTGGAAGGAAAGTTATGACCAACCTAGATAGCATATTCAAAAGCAGAGACATTACTTTGTCAACAAAGGTCTGTCTAGTCAAGGCTATGGTTTTTCCAGTGGTCATGTATGGATGTGAGAGTTGGACTGTGAAGAAGGCTGAGTGCTGAAGAACTGATGCTTTTGAACTGTGGTGTTGGAGAAGACTCTTGAGAGTCCCTTGGACTGCAAGGAGATCCAACCAGTCCATTCTGAGGGAGATCAACCCTGGGATTTCTTTGGAAGGAATGATGCTGAAACTGAAGCTCCAGTACTTTGGGCACCTGATGTGAAGAGTTGACTCATTGGAAAAGACCCTGATGTTGGGAGGGATTGGGGGCAGGAGGAGAAAGGGACGGCCGAGGATGAGATGGCTGAATGGCATCACAGACTCGATGGACGTGAGTCTGAGTGAACTCCGGGAGTTGGTGATGGACAGGGAGGCCTGGCGTGCTGCAGTTCATGGTGTTGCAAAGAGTCAGACATGACTAAGCGACTGAACTGAACTGAACTGATGGCTGATTCGTGCTGAAGTTGGACAGAAAACAGCAAAATTCTGTAAAGCTATTATCCTTCGATAAAAAATAAACTAATTTTTTTAAAAAAGCAAGACATCACTTTGCCGTCAAAGGTCCAGACAGTCAAAGATATGGTTTTTCTAGTACTCATGTATGGACGTAAGAGTTGAAGTATAAATAAAGCCGAGCACAGAAGAATTGATGCTTTTGAACTGTGGTATTGGAGAAGACTCTTGAGAGTCCCTCGGACAGCAAGGAGATCAAATCAGCCAATCCTAAAGAATATCGTCTTGGATATTCATTGGAAGGACTGATGGTAAAGTTGCAGCTCCAAAACTTTGGCTACCTGATATGAAGAGCCAACTCATTGGAAAAGACCCTGATGCTGGAAATAATTGAGGGCAGGAGAAGAATTTGGGGACAGAGGATGAGATGGTTGGATGATATTACTGACTCTGTGGACACGAATCTGAACAAACTCTAGGAGATAGTGAAAGCCGGGGAAGCCTGGCATGCTGCAATCCACGGGGTCGCAAAGAGTCCAACATGACTGAGTGGCTGAGCAGTAACAAAAGGTGTTGAATTTAGCCAAGTCCTTTTTTTGTATCTGTTGATATGATCATGTGATTTTTACTTTGTAGAATGTTGATATCATGGAAAACAATAATTGATTTTTCAAACGTTGAGCCAACTTTGCATATTTGGGATAATTTCCACTTGTTCTTGGAGTATAATTTGTTTTATACACTTAAAAATTTTATTTTCTTATATTTTGTTGAAGATTTTTGCATCTGTGTTCACGAAAATATTGGTCTGTAGTTTTCTTATAATGTCTTCTGTCTGATTTTAGTACTAGGGTAATAGTAGCATCAGAATGTATTAGAAGTAGTCTTTCTCTTTCTGTTTTCTGGAGGATAGCAAAGAAAATTTATATTATTTTCCCCTTAAATCTTTGGTAGAATTCACTAGTTCACTTACCTGCCTGGTGCTTTCTGTTTGGAAGGTGATTAGTCAGCCTTGCTGCAATGTCCATTCAAGTTTGCTTTCTTCTTGTGTGACTTTCGGCAGCTTGTGTCTTTCAAGGAATTGGTTCATTTCATGTAGGCTATCAAATTTGTGAGCATACGATTATTTACTATAATTTTATTATAATCTCATGATCTAATTTATTTCCCTTTCTCATATTAGTAATTTGTATCATCTCTCTTTTAATTTTAATTTTTAGTCCGGCTAGAGAGTGATTTATTTCATTGACTTTTTCAAAGAATCAGCTTGTGGTTTCTTTGATTTTCTCCATGTCCTCTTACTTCAAATTCATTGTTTTCCATTCTGATTTTTATTATTTCTTTTGTTCTCCTTATTTTTGCTTGATTTTCTCTTCTTTACTAGTTTCTTGTGGTGCAAGCTTAGATTATTGATTTTAGACTGTTCTTTCCTTCTAATGTATGCAGCCTAAGCTGTAAATTTCTTCTAAGCAGTGTTTTCACTACATCTCACAAATGATATGCTCTATTTTCACTTTGTTCCAAACATTTTAAAATTTCCCTTGAGATTTCTTTCTTGACACATTTAGAAATATGCTGTTTAATCTCTAAGCATTTGGGGATTTTTCAGGTATTTTTCTGTTATTGATTTTGTAGCTTAATTCCACTGTGGTCTGAGCACAGACATTGTATGATTTCTATTTTGCTAATTTGTTAAGGTATATTTTTGGCCCAGAGAACAATCTGTCTTGGTAATTGTTCCATGTAAGCTTGACAAAAACGTGTAATCTTCTTTTGTTGGTTGAAGTAGTCAATAGGTGTAAAATATACCCAGTTGATTGATGGTGCTGTTGAGATCAATTATGCCTTTACTGATTTTCTGTCAGCTAGATCTGTCCGTTTCCTACAAAGAAGTGTGAAACATTCCAACTATAATAGTGGAGTCATCTCTTTCTCCTTGCAATTCTATTAGTTTTTGCCTCATATGTTTTGACATTGCTATTAAATGCACACACATTAAGGATTATTATGTCTTCTTGGAGTAATGATCTCTTTATTATTATGTAATGTCCCTCTTTATTATTATGTAATGTCCCTCTTTATCCCTGACAATTTTCCTTGCTCTGAAATCTGCTCTGATATTAATATTGCTGCACTCACTCTCTTTTGGTTAGGAGTGCTAGCATGGTATATCTTTCTGCATACATTTACTTTCAATCTATATATACCTTAGTAATATGTTGGGTTTCTTATAGACAGCATGTAGTTGGGAACTATACGAGAGAACTTTCCTTTGATAATTTGCTATGGGGATGCGGTAGAGTCCTGGCCGGAACAGCCACACAGCGCGGGAGCACGTGACTGGCCTCGCCCCTGGAGTTGTGAACCCTTGGGTCGCCTCCACTGGTCCTCCAGCAATTTATCACTTACAGCTCAGGTGCTCCTGTCCCATTCCTGGTGTCTGCAGAGACTTTAGCTATGATAAGTTGTGATCCTTTGTCCTCGCCATAGGACAGAATTAAAGAACAAAGTGGGTTGTTAAATAGTTAATCACTGAAGGGTTGTATGTAGAAAGTAAAGTATGCAAGAGCCTGTAAGTTAATGGTCACTCAAGAAAGCAGGCTTGCTTGGCAACAAAACCAAGCAACAGAAGCATGTGACGCGCCCCCAAACAACAAGGAAGGAATGAGACCCACATCCTGCCCGGCAAGCTCCGTAAGTTACTTAGTCCTCTGGCGTGCTCCTCTGCACACACCGAAAGCCAACATATAGGGGAAAGGTGATATTATACTGAAACCTTGGGTCGTTTGCCATATTTCTGTATATGTTTCTGCCTTTAGCTTCCACAGTGCCCTAACAGTCCTGGTCGGGCCATGTCAGGGCAAAAACTCACCTGCCCAACAGTAGGAGGGAATGCTGGAAGACTTGAAGAATGAGGAAGAAAGCGGTCTTCTCCCCCTCCCCACTTTCGTTTACTTATGAAAACATAGCCTCCCGAGTCCTTGGGGCAGCACCTCCTTGCCTACCCACTGGAACCTCTCACAAGCATCCTATGCTAAACAACTTCCTTACCTGTCACTGTGCCTCTCGCTGAACTCTTTCTGCGCTGAGACAGAAGATCCCAAGCTCTATTGAGTCCTGAAATGCGTTCTGCGGTGTCACCTGCCTATCCATTCCTCCAGTTTTGGGGGCGGAGGTTTTCCCTGCAATTTCACTTCTCTGACAGATCTAAGAAGAGTTGCTAGGTTTTTTTCAATTTGCTCAGCTTTCTATTTGTGATTGAAATGGAGGGGGTGTTGTTTAAGCTCCTTACATGCCAGACCACAAAGCAGAAGTCCTCTCCTCAATTCTTTTTAAGGTTAAAGACTAGTGAAAAACACCTCATATTAAAAAAAATTCTCTTAAAATATTGATTGATCTGTGACTCAGTGTGGCCTAGCTTAAGTCCTTAAGAGAGAAAAATTGCTCTGAGCTTGAGCAGGGAAATTGACTATTCCAGCATCCTTTATAGCTTCGTTTAATAAAACATGAGCATCTCCACATCTTTTCTCTCCATCTTTACATAAACTGCAGAAAACGCAGAGTTAGAGCCGTTGCATCAAGTAGCTCTCTCTTGGCTTAGATTTCAGGCAGAAGCCTCTCTCCCAGACTCTTCTTTCAAATGCACTCATTTCTTTCCCCCCCCCATAGTAATGATTTATTTCTTGTAATTTGCCTCAAGTCTTTTGTGCAAATAGGTCTGGTATAAATAGCCATCATGTTTGAAAAACCAAGTTCTCATTTTAAAATATTCTCTGGATAAGAAGAGTTCTTCGAGAAGATACTTAAACAAACCAGTGGAGATTCTGGAGACAAACAGAGAGTTTTCTCTGCTTGTAGGAGCCATCAGAAGGTGAAGGTCTCATCCCAGAAATGAGAGTGAGTCTAGCTGAGGCTAGGCCACAGATGAGAATATACAGACAGGAGGGAGAACTTTGTAGAAGGACTAAGCAGAGAAGTTTTATTAACTGACCTTTAAAGAAGAACCAGTTCACTAAGAACACTTTTTACTAAAAGCCCCGGTGCCGGCACTACTGAATTCCATGATCTGATGCACTCCTCAGCAGGCACACTGGAGCCTGAGTGCTAATGGACATGGAGAGCCGTATGAATGTCAATTCTGATTCCCAGGAAAGCACTTTAGGAAGGGCCCCTTGACGAGTCAGGGCTTGAAATAAGCACAGGGAGAGTCAGAGGAGCCCTGTTCTTCTCGGGCTCCAGAAGGGCACAGGCAGATTCTAGGCACCTGTGGAGAGATGAGTCTGGTTCCAGCTCCTAAGGAGCCTCAGACACGTGTCCACTGGCTGCCAGCCCTGCCTGCCGCTAGCCTCCTTACCCATCCTCGAGTCAGGCTAGACAAGGCTTCTGGCTTGGCCAAGAGACACACTGTCTTTGGAGTTTTAAAGTATAACAGAGGGAGGGAAAAGTCAAAACACACACAGTTACAGGCACGTCCCTGGATTTTAATGAATCACAAAGTTAAAACATCATCTATCTAACTTTTTGTCCTCTTGAGCAGAAATGTTATTCTTGCTTCACCACCCTGGGCATTGAGACATTCTGTCTTCAAATATTTTTCTCCTATGATGGGATGGTTCTAGAAGGGCAGCCCCCAGACCACAGCCTGCTAGAAACACAAACTCTCTGGCCCACTCCCAGACCCCACTGAACCAGGAACCCAGGGGCTGACATGAAATCGGAGTTGAAGCTGTCCTCCAGGAGAGTCAGAACATCTCCCCCTGGAAGTCCTGCTCCAGTAAACCTGCTCTCACCCCTCCATCTCAGAATGCTCCCACTCCAGAACTTGGCTGCTCCCCAAAGGGACAATTCACCATGAAGACAACCTCTGAGACTTCCCCCACATGGCAGCTCCCCCTCTTCCAGCTCAGGTACTTTGTGGTGAGTGTCTCCCCTCTCTGATGGTGGGGTTGAATGGAGAATCATCACATTAATAAAGGAAGTCCCTGCCATATGAACCAATTCTGTTCTAAGAGCATGTTCAAAAGTCTCATTTATTCATAAGTCCAACAAAGTTAGCCTAGGTACCCAACTAACACAGACGGTTATATAGTCCTGTACTATGAAAGTGAAGGTCGCTCAGTCATGTCTGACTCTTTGGACCCCATGGACTATAGAGAGCCCATGGGATTCTCCAGGCCAGAATACCGGAGTTGGTAGCCATTCCCTTCTCCAAGGAATCTTCCCAAACCTTGGGTCAAACCCAGGTATCCCACATTGCAGGTGGATTCTTTGCCAACTGAGTCACCAGGGAAACCCACTGCACTGTAATAGGCTTATAATACCTTTCAGGCAAATAATACATTAAAAAAAAAAAACAAACAAACAAAAAAGGAAAACATTTTTAATCTTGCAGATAGTACCTTGGAAAGTACAGTAGGACAGTGCAACGACTGGCATGTACATCGAGTGAAAAGGCAAGCAGAATCACTGACTGGAGGGGGGAAGGAGGTGAGAGACAGCAGCGGGGAAGGGCTGTCAGCAATAGGAGACGGAGGGCAAGGTGCTGTTTCACCCAGTCCTGACTTTGATGGCGCAGGTTCTGTGCTTGGAATAGAGAGACTGAATCACTGGACTCTATCCAGTACTGTACAGTGTGGTGCACAAACGCACAGCCGCTTGTGGGGGATGTATGCACACGGCAGAGTACGTCAGACACACGCGCTCACTTATGTGACTGGACGTGAGAAGGCGCGTTTGCATGTCTGAAAGTTCATACCTTGGAAGTCCGTGTGCAGTGATCTTACTGTGTATGCAAAGCTCACTGAGCACAGCAGAGGCTCAATAAATGGCCGCTATTTCCTCGCACCTAAATGGCAACCCACTCTAGTGTTCTTGCCTGGAGAATCCCAGGGACAGCAGAGCCTGGTGGGCTGCCATCTATGGGGTCACACAGAGTCAGACACGACTGAAGTGACTTAGCAGCTAAGCAAGAGAACTATGCAGCCCCTGTTCTATCCTAACTGTCCTATGGATAGTTCAACACCCATCACTAACTCAATTTACTTCCCCATGAAGATGTCATAATGTTCCAATGAGAATCTGCCTCTCCTTTTTGGAGCTGCAGAAAGATTTTTTCCCTTCTACTAAATCTTGCTTTGATCTGTTGTCCTACCTGTGACTTTCCTGTTTCACTCCCCGGTGAAAGCACTGCAGAACCAGGAGCCCACCATCTCCAGCCCTGGAGGACCCCCAGGCCTTCCCCAGAGCACTCAGACCACAGCACAGAGGTGTTTCCTAACACCTGCTCATTTGTGATGTTTGCAGTACAATGCAAAGCTGAAGCAGACACCAGGTTTCTGCTTCAACCACCTTCTTTCTGATTGGTGATAGGAAGTCAGTGGGTTTCCATAGCACTCTTTAGGCACATATATTTTCACTCTGTCCTAAGGAAGGGGACCAATGTCTGGAAGCATGAATCACTCAGCTGAGTACACAGCACTGCCATGGGTCTGATGTGGTCTCAAAACATAGGTTAAAGTCCTACCACCAGGATTCCAAAATGCAGCTGTAGATTCGGGGCCTTTGAAGAGGTGACTACGTTAAGTTAGGCTGAGCTCTGTACGGTGGGTCCTAGTCCAATCTGACTGATGATTCCATAAAAAGAGGAGCTGAGGACACAGATACATATGGAGGGAGAACCACGTGAGGTCACGGGAAGAAGACGGCCGTCTACAAGCCCGAGAGAGAGTTCTCAGTGGGAACCAGCCCTGCCCACACCTGGATCTCAGACATCCAGCCTCAGGACTTGGAGGAACAGGCCTCTGCTGTTCAAGCCACCCACTCTGCGGTATTTTGTGATGAGCCCCAGGAACCAGTGCAGCTCTCTCCAGAGGCCCAGTGACACTGACCACACCCAGCAAGACCCAGAGACCACAAGACAGGCCCAAGTCTCCCAGGAGGGAGGGCGGCTGCGAAAGGTGGGTCTTCCCAGTCTGATAGAAGGGAGGAAGCTCAGGGAAAAGACACCTCCAGGAGAGGCTGGCAGCTGCCAGGGGAATACCGCTGGAACCACAGAGGAGTTGCAGCAAGAGATGGCTCTGGAGGCTGCTCCCCTATCTGGCTTCCCAACCGTTCTGCTCACGGGGCCACTTGTCCTCAGGTCCCACCGCCCACCTTTCCCCATCTCCAGATGTGCATGCCTCTTCAACAGAAGCCCCACAGACTCCCAACACCAAGTCATGCCCCAAGGGCTGCTGGGGGCCCAGTAGAGACCAGGTGTGTCAGCAAGGCTTTTATCTAAACTTCACATTCCTTTATTCTAGAGGCAAAAGTCTGCTTTCCCTAGCTCCATGAGAAACCCCATCCTCTCAGCCTCCCCTGGCTCACTCTGGGGGTCCCAGGCTATGCTCCCCACGTGCTGAGCCCCACTGCAACCTGGCTGCCTGTAGGCCACCTGTGCAACCTGCCATTCCCTGGTTCACCTTCCAATAGAGCCCACCCAGCCCACACTCTCCTGTGATGAGCTGCACGCTTATGTCCCCACAAATGCTTATGGTGAAGCCCTAACCCCAACTGGATGACATGTGCAGGGGAGGACTTTGGGAGGTGATAAGGTTCAGACAAGGCCGAGATCACGAGGCAGGGCCATAAGGGGATCTGAGCCCTTAGACGGAGACAGAGAGACCAGAGTCCTTTCTCATTGCCCCATGTGGACCCAGAGAATCAGGAAGTTGGGCCTCACCAGACCAGACCTTCCATCTCGGACATCCAGCCCCAGAACCACGAGGAGTGGCTGGTGTTTAAGCCCCCGTCTTTGAGGTTGTCCTCGAAGCCAGAGAGGACAGACACACTTCCCACCTAGGTCGTCATGCACCCCTGCCTGTCCTCTCCCAGAGGCTGACTGCCCATCCCTTTCAGGGCTTCCAGCATCTTCGTCAGCCTGGTCTGGGTTCAGCTCTGTGCACTGGCCCTGGAGAGGAGGGTGGTCTATGCTCAGTGTCCCCAGTCCCCTGGTCTTCAAACCAAAGTCTCTACCCCGCGACCCTCAAGCTCTGATCAGGGAGGATCTTCATTCCCTCTTGGCAGCCACCCTCATCGCCTGCTTTTGGACCAAGCTTGACCCATGTAAAGTTGGGTGAAAAGTGCTGAGTGCCAGCTGAGAACCCCCACTACATGCGTTCAGAGTCTGCACATTTTTCTGCAGACTGGTGATAGAGTTACTTGGACTGTGGATGGGAAATACATCAAACCAATGCTAAAGGGAGAAAACAAGATCTCCAATAATCCCTCCAGTTAGACCCAGCATAGTCACTCTGGCTACCCCAGAGGAGGGAAGCTTATAAAAGGCTGAAAAGAACAATGAGGTCTTATCTCAGATCAAAGACTGCCTCAACCTTAGCAATATCTTAATCCATAGTATTTCTGTTCTCAGAAAGAGAAGAAATTTCCAAGCAAGACTACACGCCATCTCCAGGCTCCTGCCTACTTTCTTGTCCCTGGTCTTACAAAGGTCACTACCCAGCAATGCCTGTGGTCATCTCCAATGCAGTGGCCTCCCTTTCTAGGCTAAGCACTCTTTTCATGTCAGACCTGCCAGCCACGTTCCTGACTGTCTCCATTCTGAACAAGTGTCACCCAGCCTTAGACTGAGCCTCCATCAGCCTCACCAGGATTTAGGCGTATCCGGCACATCTTTCTTGCCGCGCCTCAATGCTTGCAGTCCCTGGTTTATGCCCTGTCTGATGAATGGGCCCTGATCCCCTGGTTAAGGGACCACCTCGCCCTGCCCTTCTCATTGGGCTGTCGGTTGCAGTGAGATCACTCCGGGTGGACGCAGGGCTACTGGTGTCCTGGACAAGATGTGTGGGCAAAACTGCCCAAAGCAGGTCTTTGTCGCTCTGTCCTGTGTAATCCACAGACATTCGTCTCTAGCTGGAATAAAAGAATGGTTTTGAAGAGCTCCGAGTCTAGGGAGGTAGAGATAGAAACTCCTCAGTGTACCATCTTTGGTTGTGAAATAGTAGTTCTCTGGCCAGAGGCTGTGCCGGAGGGACAGCCCTACTGCCCAAGGCAGGCTGAAGCCAGGGGACAGCAAGGGGACTGTCACACTGCCCCTGAGAAAGGCACCATGGTGGGCTCTCCTTGGTGCCCAGGAGAGCCCATTCCAGGCAGGAGGGGCATCTGAGGTGGCGACTGGAGGCTACACAGAGGGGCCCCCAGTCCCAGGCATCCTCCCTAGTTCAGGGCACAAGGGCCATCCTGCTAGCTCTGACCCCCCATGTGCCTGGGTGGGAGAGCCTCAGGGAGCTGGAGTGACGGGGCACCCTTCACCAGCCTCAGCTCCAGCCTGGCCCTGTGTCATCAGGGGGACCCTCAGCCACTCTCCAGATATCAGAGAAGGAGTGTTTTTACAAAATCGGAATGTCATTCCAATGTTCACTGCTATTTACAATAGACAGTATATGGAAACAACCTAATTTCCATTGATAGAGAAACGGATAAGATACGGTACATACATACAGTGGAATATTATTTCCCATTAAAAAGAGCAAAACAGTGCCATTAGAACCTACACAGAGGGACCTGGAGACGGTCATACGTAGTGAAGTAATTCAGACAGAGAAAGACAGGTAACACATGACATCACTTATATGTGGATTTAAAATATGGCACAAGTGAACTTATGTATGAAATAGAAACAGACCTGCAGACACAGCAAACACACTCATGGTGGCCGAGGCGGGGAGGTGTGGGGGAGGGGAGGAGCGGGGCTAGGGATTAGCAGATGCAAACGGCGTGTTTAGAGTGGACAAGCAGCAAGGCCCCACTGTTCAGCACAGGAAGCTATCCTCATGTCTTGTAGCAACCTATACTGGAAAAGAATACGCAAAAGAGTATATAAAACTTCGCTGTACACGTGAAAAAAAGCACGACATTCTAAATGATCTTCCCAGGTCACCCGCATTGCAGGCGGATTCTCTACCAGCCGAGTCACAAGGGAAACCCTAAAAGAGCTATACTTTCATTAAAAAAAAGATTTGATTGTCACGATCTTGAGCTTTCTCATTAGGAAAACAAGCATCACTAGTGTTCAAGCTGAGCCCAAGTGCATGTCTAATTAGAGCACAATCACCAGGCCGTTTACAGGAGGATTATATATATATATTTATATACACAAATGAGCACATATGATGGGGGGATATATAGGTATACATGTGTGTATACTTACACATGAAGTGAACTGAAGTGAAATGAAGTCGCTCACTCATGTCCGACTCTTTGCAACCCCATGGACTCAGCCTCCCAGGCTCCTCTGTCCATGGGATTTTCCAGGCAAGAATACTGGAGTGGGTTGCCATTTCCTTCTCCAGGAGATCTTCCCAACCCAGGGATTGAACCCAGGTCTCCCGCATTGTAGGCAGATGCTTTACCATCTCAGCCACCAGGGAAGTCTATACTTACATATGAATGCATAGATAACTTACATGTATGTACATGTTACATATACTGTGTGTATACACACAACATAAAAATGGAATATATGCTTGCTTAAAAACAATGGAAAGAGAAACTCACAGCCTAAGAAGTCTCCTGGGAAAAGCCTCCACAACAGAAGGAAGGACAGCTCAGGGCTGACTCAGAGGCGACAGGCCCCAAGCTGTATACCTCCGTAGGCATCCATCCACCGTGGAATCAATCGCCCTCTGCTGGGAGGTGCCCCAGCCACTTTCAGGTGGAGGGTGACGGGTGGGTGCACACAGCATGGATGGCCACAGCCACAGAGGAAGCTGCGCCCTGAGCCCAGCAGCAAGGCCTGGAGGGCAGCCTGGGAGCATGGCCTGAGTCCAGCCTGTGGGTGTGGAGCACTCCCCAAAGGAAGAGACTTTCTGGATGCGCAGAGTGTCTGCCCAGGATGGCCAAGCCAAAGGGTCATGTGTCAATGTGCACACACCCTGCTGTGTGAGAGAGGGCCGTGAACATGCACACTCAGAGGTGTGCACACACTAGGCGCTATGTGTCACAGAGACACACTCAGGGGCACTCTGTGTCTGTGTTAGTCGCTCAGCTGTGTCCAAATCTTTTCAACCCCACAGACTATAGCCCACCAGGCTCCTCTGTCTATGGGAATTCTCTAGGCAAGAATACTGGAGTGGGTTGTGATCCCTCCTCCAAGGGAATCTTCCCAACCCAGGGATGACCCCAGGTCTCCTGCATTGCAGGCAGATTCTTTACCAACTGAGCCACCAGAGAAGCACCCAGGCACATGCTGCATCTACACAAAGGCCACAGAAGAGAGCCCAGGTCCCGTGCAGAGCATCCTTAAGGAGAGGGAACACTCAGGCAAGTTCTGAGTGAGGCTCCTCTCAGTTTTGACTTTGGAATCTTGCAATATTTTACAAACCCAGGAAGCAAAACTAAATATAAAGAAAGTGATCTCTGAAAATTGGAAAACAAACCCAAACCGGTGGAGCCTAACTGTAACTCTGATAGGTGGCATAACTATACTGAAAGGAATTATCTCAAATGACTAGAAAACACATCATTTTGCAGCCTTAGGTTAGAGCCTAGGAATAAAAAGAACTACAAAAATCACTTTAAACTACATTTGCCAGCTTTAGTGTTAGTAAGAATGTTGGTATTTTATATGTTATACTCATAATTATTTAGCAAGAGAAAGCAATTGAGAAATTGTATCAATATCATTAAAAACTGAATGAAACAGATTCGTGTATAAAATCAAAGAAGTCAAACAAAATCCTCGTGATGTTGGGTTTGAAATGGAGCTGTCAGGAAGAATTCCTGAGTTATTTTTTTTCCTTCTTTGCATATTTCCTGGCTCTGTCTATGAAAAACCTGGAAGCAATGACAACCCAGCCTCCATGCGCACCCCAGATACCCAGATGGTCATCTAGAAATACATTTCCCACCCACAGGAAACCACAAGCCTGAGACAGAAGTGGGCAGTGCAGGAAGTGTTTGAAAAAAGCCTGAGGGACCTCATGGTACCAGGAAACAAAGATGTCATCAGATATGTCTTATCCTTATCAAAGAATGTGGCCTGGAGAGGCTCCACTAAAATAGAATTAAAATAGACAGCGGGAAGCTGCTGTATAGCCCAGGGAGCCGAACGTGGTGCTCTGTGGTGACCAGAGGAGCGGGAGGGAGGCTCAAGAAGGAGGGGCGTGTGTATACAAAGAGCTGAGTCACTTTGCTGGGCAGTAGAAACTTACACCTCTTTGTAAAGCAACTATAGCCTAAGCAAAAAGAGAATAACCTTGAAAAAGGCAATCTGAACTATCAAACTATCAAGATGTGTGTGTGTGTGTGTGTGTGTGTGTGTGTATCTTAGTCATTCAGTCGAGTCCAATTCTATGTGACCCCAAGGACTGTAGCCTGCCAGCTCCTCTATCCATGGGGATTCTTCAGGCAAGAATACTGGAGTGGGTTGCCATTTCCTTCTCCAGGGGATCTTCCCAACCCAGGAATCAAACATGAGTTTCCTGAATTGCAGGCTGACTCGTTACCGTTTAAGCCACCAGGGAGCTGCCAAAGGGCATAATAACTGCATGAATTAGAACACATCAGTTAGGTAATTTTATACTCAAAACACACACATGTGCACACATGCACACACCACGCTTGTTCCTGACCTGCAGGACACCAATTCATTACTTAAAAACTAGTAAAGAGAGTCAAATCAGTACCATCTCTATGCCCAGACAAACTGTATTTCAAGGGAACCAGATGATTGTGGAGGAAAAGTCATCCTGTACAGAGGGATGGCACATGATCATCTAAGTCACGAAATTTAGAGCTTGAAACGTCACCCTTATGAAGCCCTTTCGTGACCTAAGGACCTGGACCAGAGAGTCAGCCAGGACCGCTCAGCTCTGCTGAAGAGGACGCTGCCAGTCAGAGTGATGACCCTGAGCCCACTGAGCTTCCCAGCATCACCAAAGGGGCGAGCAGAGCCTGCGCCTCCAGTGGGATGAGGACACCCCGACCAGAGTCGCTCCTGGCAGAAGAATCAGCATCTACACAGCCATGACTCTGGTCCTTCACAGGAAACAAGGATCCAAGAGACATACCATGTGAGATGGGGCACCTGGTTGGATCCTGACCCAAGCAAACCAGATGTGCAGAGACTGTTGTGAGACAACAAGAGGAAAGTGAACATGTCGTGAATATAAAATGACATTAGGAAATTGCCAAGAAGAATTTCAGGAGGCATGGAGACTACACTGAAAGGAAGTTTCTGTTGTCTACAGTTTCCTAGTAAGATATTGACTGGGGAGACTAATGAGATGATATGTCTGGGATTTTCAACCTAGAGGGGTGTGATGGGGAGGAAGATGGGAGAGAGGTTCAAGAGGGAGAGGATATATGTATACCTGTGGTTAATTCATGCTGAGGTTTGCCAGAAAACAACAAAATTCTGTAAAGCAATCATCCTTCAATTTAAAAAATAAATAAATTTTTTAAAATTTATAGAAAAAAGAATGAGGGTATCTGAAACAGAAATGGTAATTGTTGATGCTGGGTATGATTAGCATGTGCCTGCAGAAAATTTAATTAAAAAAAAAAAGCAATAGAAAGGACAACTTCAGAGGGGAATGTGTCTCTCACTAACATCGCTTTCTAGCTGAGAGCCTGGACTCCTGGCCGAGTCCTTCAGGGCAGACGCTTAAGATAAAGGGCAAAATCACACAAGGGCACTTTTCTTACTCAAACCCTGGGTGGTGCCCATGCTAGTAAGAGGGGGCAGGTCACTCTGGCAATTGGACCTTCCTTCCCTTAGAACTTCCCTGGTGGCTCAGATAGTAAAGCGTCTGCCTACAACGCGGGAGACCTGGGTTCAATCCCTGGATTGGGAAGATCTCCTGGAGAAGGAAATGGCAACCCACTCCAGTGTTCTTGCCTGGAGAATCCCATGGACAGAGGATCCTGGTAGGCTACAGTCCATAGGGTTGCAAAGAGTCGGACAACACTGAGAGCATTCACTTTCACTTTCACTTTCACTTTCTCTTAGGACACTGAATAAAATCAACATCCTCAGCAGTAGGCTGGATAGAAGGATATCCTAAAATGTTCCAGAGGAGACCACAGAAAACTTGGGCAGTAAGAAACCCTTGGCAGATGGCAGAGATGTGTGTGATGACACAGAAGTCGTGGGGACCACCGTGCTATGGCCTAGAGCCTGTCTATGTCCTGGAAGATCAGAGGAAGGTTTCTGAAGGGGTGATGTGGCGTCTAGTGTCTGACGGGTGAACAAGCGCTCATCACGACAGGAGTGAGCGGGGAGGATCTGAGAGCTGTTCCCCATAGACAGCAACTCGGGTGCCTGGATCGTCTCTTTTGAGGCAGGAAGTGATAAAAGTCAAGGTTGCATACAAACTAAAGAAGATTTTCCATGTCATTCCCCCCAAATGTGAAGTTTACAAAGTAGTGCACAGTTGTAGAAGGTTTGTCAGCAGGGGAAGAGCAAAGAATTGCACCCAAGAAAGATCACTCTTGCTGATGTGTAGGTGACCGGCAGCCTGGGGTGACGGCGGAGGACACGGGAGACCGCGGAGGCCAAGCCGGGGACCTCGGCGGCAATGATGGTGGCCAGTCACAGGAGGAAGATGCAGCTAAGCAGACACACAAATGGAGAGCTCTTGGTGTCCCTCCCTTGAATCAGCTCTAAGATGACCGATGAATTAAAAAGGAGGAGGAACGTTAGGTGGGTAGCTGCTGCTTACAGCATCAACAAATAAGACGAGGCAATTTCATACAAATCAAAAGGTGCCCCTCTAAGAAAAACCTCTGCACCAGCCCCACACTGCTTTCTCTGAGTGGCCTTGGTCTTCCTTCACCCTGATGACGATGATACTGGTGGTGTCAGGAAAACAGAAGTGGTCATCTTGCCCAAAACTATCAATAGTTGCAACTAAATGCTGTTTATTCAAGAACATTTCATTTCACATTGATAAGTATCCTTATTAAAGAAATCTCTCCAGGAGGATTTTTTGACGTTGCCTTCTTCAAAGCTCCAACCCCGAATCATCTTTTCCCATCAAATCAGTTGTTTTTAAAATAAGAG
Source organism: Aepyceros melampus (assembly GCA_006408695.1). Lineage (NCBI taxonomy): Eukaryota > Metazoa > Chordata > Mammalia > Artiodactyla > Bovidae > Aepyceros > Aepyceros melampus. The sequence continues at coordinate 132,184 of SJXQ01010966.1, read as the reverse complement.
TTTTGCTAAATGCCACAGTTTCGATCTTTACCTAGAGCAGTGGTTCTCAATCAAGGGCTAATTTGGTTCGCCAGGGGCCAGTTGACAATGTTTAGAGACAGATCGAGTTATCACAACTGGGTAGCAGGGTCTCCTGGAGCCTAGGAACTGGATAATGCTAAACATCCTACAATGTACACATTGTCCTGCACAATACAGACTAGGTCAACCCACGGTGTCCGAGATGCTGACATCAAGAAACTCTGCTGTGGACCCCATCAGAGCTTCAGACTTGTGTAAACTGAGGCAATGACAGCTCTGCCTGAATGCACCATCCCCATCTCACACATAAAGGAACTAAGACTCAAAGAAACTGTTTCTTTCACCCAGGGCTTCATTGCTGGTGAGTTCTGGTGTTGAAGTCAGTTTTCTGCCTGCAATACAGGAGACCAAAGTTCAGTCCCTGGGTCAGGAATATCCCCTGGAGGAGGAGATGGCTACCCACGCCAGTGTTCCTGCCTGAAGAATCCCATGGACAGAGGATCCTGGCAGGCTACAGTCCATGGGATCCCAAGAGTCAGACAGGACTCAGCAACTAACACTTTCATTTTTCAACAAATGACCAGTTCCACCCCATGCAGCCTCCCAAGGTCCTCAAAAGGGGAGGAAGCTCTCCTACTGCCCCTCAGTCACATCACCTATAACAAAATACCTTAATACAACTATTATTTTTTCATAATTGTTGTTGTTCTTGCTCAGTCACCTTGTCATATCTGACTCTTTCTGACCCCATGAACTGAAGCACACCAGGCTTCCTTGTCCCTCATCATCTCCTGGAGTTTGCCCAAGTTCATGTCCATAGAGTAGGTAATGCCATCCAACCAACCATCTCATCCTCTGTCACCCTCTTCTCCTGCCTTCAATCTTTCCCAGCATCAGGGTCTTTTCCAATGAGTCAGCTCTTTGCATCAGGTGGCCAAAGTATTGGAGCTTCAGCTTCAGCATCAGTCCTTCTAAAGAGTATTTGGGGTTGATTTCCTTTAGGATTGACTGGTTCGATCTCCTTCCTTTCCAAGGGTCTCTCAAGACTCTTTTCCAGAATCACAGTTCAAAAGCTTCAATTCTCTGGTGCTCTATCTTCTTTATTGTCCAGCTCTCACATCTGTACATGACTACTGGAAAGACCATACCCTTGACTATATGGACCTTTGTCAGCAAAGTGATATCTTAATTTTTTAACACTCTGTCTAGGTTTGTCATAGCTTTCCTGCCACAAAGCCATCGTCTTCTAATTTCATGGCTGTAGTCATGATCCACAGTGATTTTAGAACCCAAGAAGAGGAAATCTGTCACTGATTCCACCCTTTCCCCTTCTATTTACCATGAAATGATGGGACTGAATCCCATGATCTTAGTTTTTTTAATATTGAGCTTTATGCCAGTTTTTTCATTCTCCTCCTTTACCTTCATCAAGAGGCTCTTTAGTTCCTCTTGGATTTCTGCCATTAGAGTATTGTGTGTGCTTAGTCACTTAGTCACACTTGACTCTTTGCAATCCCATGGACTGTAGCTTGCCAGGCTCCTTTGCCCATGGGGTTATCCAAGCAAGAATACTGGAGTTGGTTTCCATGCCCTCCTCCAGGGATTATTCCCAATCCAGGGATCAAACCCAGGTCTCCTGCTTCGTAGGTGGATTCTTTACCATCTGAGCCACCAAGAAAGTCCATTAGAGTGGTATTGTCCTCATATCTCCTTGTTGAAAAATTCAGTCTTAAACTGAAGAAAGTAGGGAAAACTACTAGACCATTCAGGTATGACCTAAATCAAATCTCTTACAACTATAGAGTGGAAGTGACAAATAGATTGAAGGGATTAGATCTGATTGACAGAATGCCTGAAGAACTGTGGACAGAGGTCTGTGACATTAAGAATATAGGAGGCAGTGATCAAGACCATCCCCAAGAAGAAGAAATGCAAAAAGGAAAAATGGTTGTCTGAGGAGGCCTTACGAATATCTGAGAAAAGAGGAGAAGCTAAAGGCAAAGGAGAAAAGGAAAGAAATACCCATTTGGATGCAGAGTTCCAAAGAATAGCAAGGAGAGATAAGAAAGCCTTCCTCAGTGATCAATGCAAAGAAATAAAGGAAACCAATAGAACGGGAAAGACTAGAGATCTCTTCAAGAAAAGTAGAGATACCAAGAGAACATTTCATGCAAAGATGGACACAATAAAGAACATAAATGGTATGGACCTAACAGAAGCAGAAGATATTAAGAAGTGGCAAGACTACATAGAAGAACTAAACAAAAAAGATCTTCACAACCTAGATAACCTCAATGGTGTGATCCCTTACCTAGAGCCAGACATCCTGGAATGCAAAGTCAAGTGGGCATTAGGAAGCATCACTACAAACACAGCTAGTGGAGGGGATGGAATTCCAGTGGAGCTGTTTCAAATCCTGAAGGATGATGCTGAGAAAGTGCTGCACTCAATATGCCACCAAATTTGGAAAACTCAGCAGTGGCCACAGGACTGGAAAAGGTCAGTTTTCATTCCAATCTCAAAGAAAGGCAATGCCAAAGAATGCTCAAACTACCACACAGTTGCACTCATCTCCATACTAGTAAAGTAATGCTCAAAATTCTCCAAGCCAGGCTTCAACAGTAAGTGAACCATGAACTTCCTGATGTTCAAGCAGGATTTAGAAAACGCAGAGGAACCAGAGATCAAATTGCCAACATCTTCTGGATCATGGAAAAAGCAAGAGCGTTTCAGAAAAACATCTGCTTCTATTTTATTGACTATGCCAAAGCCTTTGACTATGTAGATCACAACAAACTGGAAAATTCTTCAAGAGATGGGAATACCAGACCACCTTACCTGCCTTCTGAGAAATCTATATGCAGGCCAAGAAGCAACACATAGAACCAGACATGGAACAAGAGACTGGTTCCAAATCAGGAAAGGAGTGTATCAAGGCTGTATATTGTCACGCTGCTTATTTAATTTATAGGCAGAGTACATCATGAGAAACACTGGGCTGGATGAAGCACAAGCTGGAATCAGGATTGCTGGGAGAAATATCAATAAATTCAGATATGCAGATGACACCACCCTTATGGCAAAAAGCAAAGAAGAACTAAAGAGCCTCTTGATGAAAGTGAGAGAGGAAAGTGAAAAAGTTGGCCTAAAACTCAACATTCAGAAAATGAAGATCATGGCATCTGCTCTATCACTTCATGGCAAATAGATGGGGAAACAGTGGAAACAGTGGCAGGGTTTATTTGGGAGGGGGCTCCAAAATCACTGCAGATGGTAACTGCAGACATGAAATTAAAAGATTTTTTTCCTTGGAAGAAAAGCTATGACCAACCTAAACCACATATTAAAAAGCAGAGACATTACTTTGTCAACAAAGGTCCATCTATGGAAAGCTATGGTTTTTCCATTAGCCATGTATGGATGTGAAAGTTGGACTATAAAGAAAGCTGAGCCCTGAAGAACTGATGCTTTTGAAATGTGGTGTTGGAGAAGAATCTTGAGAGTCCCTTGGAATGCAAGGAGATCAAACCAGTCAATCCTAAAGGAAATCAGTCCTGAATATTCATTGGAAGGACTGATGCTGAAGCTGAAATTCCAATCTTTGGCCACCTGACGCGAAGAACTGACTCCTTAGAAAAGACTCTGATGCTGGGAAAGATTGGAGGCAAGAGGAGAAGGGGACGACAGAGGATGAGATGGTTGGATGGCATCACCGACTTGATGGGCTTGAGCTGAACAAGCTCTGGGAATTGGTGACAGACAGGGAAGCCTGGAGTGCTGCAGTCCATGGGGTTGCAAAGAGTCAGACGTGACTGAGTGACTGAACTGACTGATCCTCATATCTGAGCTTGTGGATGTTTCTCCCAGCAGTCTTGATTCTAGCTTTTAAATCATCCAACCCGGCATTTCGCATGATGTGCTCTGTGTATAAATTAAACAAGAAGACAATAAACAGCCTTGTTGTACTCCTTCCTCAATCCTAAACCAGTCAGTTGTTCCATACAAGATTCTAACTGTTGCTTCTTGACCTGCATATGGGAGAAAGAACTTAAAACCAAAACTAAATAGCTATGTGACCCAGATAACCATGATGGTGTAGTCTCTCACTCACCATCTCAGGAGACAGGTAAGATGCTCTGGTATTCCCATCACTTAAGGAGTTTTCCACAGTTCATTACAATCCCCACAGTCAAAAGCTTTAACATAGTCAATGGAACAGAGATAGATGTCTTTCTGGATTTCCCTTTCTTTCTCTGTGATCCAGTCAATGTTGGCAATTTGATCTATGCTTCCTCTGCCTTTTCTAAACCCAGCTTGAACATCCAAAAGTTCTCAGTTCACGTAATGCTGAGGCCTCACTTGGAGGGTTTTGAGCACAACTCTGCTAGCATGGGAGATGAGTGCAGTTGTCCAGTGGCTAGCACATTCTTTAGCCCTGCCCTTGTTGGGAACTGGAATGAGGACTGACCTTCTCCAGTCCTGTGGCCACTGCTGGGTTTTCCAAATTGGCTGACATAATGGGTGCGGCACTTTGGTAGCATACTCTTTTAGGATTTTAAACAGCTCTGCTGGAATTCCAGCACCTCTGCTAGCTTTATTGGCGGCAGTACTTCCTAAGCCCACTTGGCTTCACACTCCAGAATGTCTGGCTCTGAGTGAGAGACTACACCATCATGGTTATCTGCGTCACAACGCTATTTAGTTTTGGTTTTAAGTTCTTTCCCCAGCTTTTCAAAATAGAAAAACACCTTCATATCTGACATCTAGTGTCTCCCAGGAAACCTGAGCTCAGGCAGCCCTGAGGCCCCCTCCTCCCTGGCCTGTCCACATTGTTCAGCGGCTCAGTGAGGAGTGAAATGCTTCAGCTGTCAGCTCTCGATGTGATGCTCTCGGTCTCCAGGCCAAGATGGTACACTTTTCTGCAAACATCTTTCTCTGATGAATTTATCTTCCTATATTACCTAAGCACCCCCACCCACCTTGCTCCCAATCTTCTTTAGAATCCAGCATACCTTTTCAAAGTTAGTATCACAAAGAAGGAAGCGGAGGAACACACGTGATTAGTGAGCAGATTCGCTCCTCTGTATCAGCATTTCCCAAACTGTCTTTTCTGGGAAAATGCTTTTCTTGGAAAGGTTAGTAAGTATGGCAGAAGAAAAGATTTTTCAGTCAAAAAGTTTGAGAAATGCCAGACATGAAAATCCCATGATGAAAACTCAAAAAGCACGTTAGCCAATGACAGTCTCTGAGAAGCCAAAGTGGAGAGGATGTAGCCTTTTGAACTTTGACACAGACATTTGAGGTTCCTTTGATTCCCAAATCTTCTATTAGCAACCAACAGTCCTTGTTGCGTGGAACAACAAAAGTCTATTCAGATGGAGAAGATTAAGGCATCCTTGCGTCCACTGTACAGAAGAGAAAATTAAGGCTCAGAGAAGCCACTTGACCAACTCAATATTACCTAAGAAATGCTGCTTGAACTCAAGATTTCTGCATCCAAAGTCTCCCTTTTCTCTACCATAGTACTGTCATGGTCCATGACTCACTTTTGATCATTTTTCATTTGCGCGGATTTCCCGCTGAACCACAGAGTACCACATCATGCCCTCAACACTTCTACTCACAAAACTGGGGTCCCCGGTTGCATTTCGGCCACCCCAGAAATAGCAGGCTCAATTCTGGCTCATTCTCTTGGAGTCCTCCTAAGACAGACAGGAGAACCAGGAAACACCAGTGTCACAACCAAACTCGTCACCAAACCGGTGCCGTTGGCCTGGCCTTGGACTTGCTTCCTGGCTGTGACAACCGGGCTTCTGTGCTCACGTATCAGAGACAGGCTCCGGCCTCGAGGCCTGGAGTGGACCCCGTGCTGACGGCTGGTCCAGAGCCCCAAGTGCTTATGCAGAAGGTGCTGTCTTGCCCTTTCTAAGAATCCTATTGACACATCAGAGCTGAGACCCAGCTCAAGGACTTCACACCAGTCACCAGCCGGCAGTTGCTCACCATAGATTTCTTCAGCCCTGCTCTCCAGTCACCTGGACCGGCCATCACTGGCTCAAGACATCAAAGACCAACAGCTTGTCTGTGCAGTTCCCTGCTGCACCCTCCAGTTACTCTGGTTTCCTGTCCAGCTGAAGATTCCTTCCACTTTTTCTGGGATAAGTTGTTTTCCAATTTCTTGCACAAACAAAAACTATTGTTTCACCCACAAAAACAAACCCAGTGCCTGCCAACAAAAAACTCTCTCATCTGTTCAGTGAACAAGGCACCCAGAACCAGTCTTTTGTTAAACAAGTGTTGAGTGCCTCCTCTGTCTCAGCACTGGGCACTGGGCAGCGGGGTGGGCAGAGGACAGGATGAAGTGCCCACTCTTATGAATTAATACAACACAAGCTGGAAAGGAAAACCACCCAGGGCAAGGGCAGAGACAGTAGACAGGATGGATGGACTGTTTCAGGGAGCCAGTGTCTTGAGTAGTGAAAAGACGTGTCTGATGTGATGTTTTTGAAAGATCACTTTGTCTCATGAAGACTGAAGGCCTGAGTGAGGAAAGGAGGCAGGAGGATGGGGTTTAGAGGAAGGCAGGCAAAGAGAGGTCATCAGATCCAAGAACCACGCAGGTCCTAGCGTCAGGACTACCTATAGGAAGGGTAAATCAGCAGTGATGATTCATGTCTGGAACCAGGAGCGTGCAGCCAGGAGAGGGGGGTTCCAGGGTTCGGAGAGGACCTGCTAAGGGCAAGGGGCCACCAGACATCCAGGGGAAGGTGCAGGGTGCACGCAAACCATTAAAAGATGACCTGAGGCAGATTCAAAATTTTCATAGTTTACTTGAGCAAAAATTGATTCAAATTGGGCCGCATTCAATCTAGCAGATAGGAGGCAGATCTGAGTTGCTATTGATATATTACAGGCAGAGGGCAGCAGGAACAAGGACGTATACTTGACAAAAAAAAGTGGTTTGGTTATAGCAAGGCCACCTGTGAAGCTGGTGACCTCACCTGTGCTGATGGGGTGATTCTCGATTGGCTGGTTTAAGGCTCTGGGAGAGCCAAACTGTAATTAAGTCTCAGGTTGGTGACTCAGGGTGGGGGCCCATTGTCTCGTTTTTGACCTTCCCAGTTCAGGAATGAAGTCAAGTCAAGGCTAGAGACAAACTGGAGGTCCATAGAGAAGGAAGCCTGGAGACTGGCCGCAGCAACCCCGGCAGAGCCTAGGGGTGAGGAAGCGAGCTGACAGGCGATGTGCGAGTTTCTCAGCAACTGAAGGGCGATCGCTGTGTAAGGAGCCAGTGCAAGAGTCCAAGTGAGAGCGGAAGATGCAGGAGGCGGCCCACCAGCCTCCACAGGAGGGAAATGAAAGACAGTGAGCGAGATTATCAGGCTCTGAGGACAGTGACAGGGAGACATAGCTTCAAGGGGAAGTGGCCTCCAGGACCACAATGCTGAAAGAGTCTCCCCGGGAACTGCAGAAGCTGCAGGGAGGCAGAAGGCCGCAAAGTCATGGCCCTCTGCATGGTGAGGGACAGGGAAGCCCTGCGTGCTGCAGTCATGGGGTCGCAAAGAGTCAGACACGACTGAGCGACTGACTGACTGCCTTTGCGAAAGGGGGCAGGGTGTCCCTCCAGGGGCCAGAGTGGGGTGGTTAGCAGAGTCAGATGCTCTCTTAGGCCGGGAATTTGGTACCAGAGCACCAGGGCAGTGGTGGGCATCCCACGCAAGGGGGACCCATGTGGTCACTGTTAAGATAAGCGGGGACTTGGGACCTGAGACTGTTGCAGTGCTTGCACCTGGACAGATGTCTCCTCGGGCGACAAAATACAAAGGAACTGTAAGGGACTGAAAATAAATGTGTGCATGAGTAGCTGGGGCAAATTATGGACAACAAGCTATACAGAGACCAGAAACCCAAGTGCTACTTCTGAGGAGCTAGGAGCAAAAGTGGGGTACTGTGCCTGCCCCCTGCATTCAACATCATCAAGAGGGTGGGCAGACCACCTAAGCCACCCCTCCAGCCTGAACCCTGCACACCTCCCAACCCTTATCCTGTCTCAGGAACCAGCTCATTCCCCGCCCCGCCCTTCAGCGAGTTAAACAAGCAAGAGAGCCTGTTTGTTCTTGCTTTCCCTGCTGCAGCAGGAGCCCAAATAAAGCCTTGCTTGAATTATTTCTATTGGTTAAGGAGGCCTAGACCCCTGATCAGCATCACTGTGACCCATGAGGAAGGGGCCAGAGGCAGAGGGACAGACTTCTTAGTCTGTAAGTGAAAAGCCATCTTCCAGCTGATTTTATTTTCTCGTTGAGTGAGGACAGGGAGGGGGGCCTGGAGGTGTGATACAGAAAAGCCTGAAGCCCTCCCCTCGGGGCTGCGTGTGGAATGGGTAACCTGCCCAGAGAGACAGAATAGGTGGCCAGGCCCACCGACCCGCTCAGAAAAGACAGAACAAGGCATGGGTCTCTCTGTGATCTCACAAACATCTTTACCCTAAATACAAGAAAATACACAAAAGCGCAAGGAAAGATCTTAAGGCCAAAGCATTCGAATTTGTGACAGTGAAAGTAAATTATCTCAAGGTCCATTTCTAATAGATGCCAGCAGAGCAAATAGAAAGGAAACAAGAACAACAAATGTTTGACAAATCGAAAGAGAAACTAGACCTCTTTCTGTGTTAATAGCCACATGCCTTCTGTGTTCCTTTTGCTTTTCAAAGGCTTTACAATAGAAGACCCTGCTCGGGCATTCTGTTACATTATGACAACAGCTATTCAAGGTGATCAGCGAGATAGCCTGGCATTAAAAATATTTAAAAATATGCATCTGTATCAGATGAAAGGGAGTCATTTCATTCTTTCCCAGCCTTGCAAGAAAAGAGGCTCCTGCCTGAAAGAGTCATTCAATCAACAAGGAAACAATAACCTCAGATCTTCCAGCCTGTACCTGCTTCTCTTCCCGGAGCTGGGAGCTTGGAGAGCTTGCCCACATGGTCTAATTTATCAGTGAAAAAAGCAGGAGGGGAAGTTTCACGGCCTTTCTGCAGACAGAAAATGCATAACACAAAAGGGCTGGTATGATTCAATAGCCTGTAACTTGACAACAAGGGGCAGAAACATCTGCGGAAGCAGGATTTTGAAACAAAAACAAATAAAATGAAACAATCTTTAGCTGAAAACCAATCTTTCACTAGCCCCTTAAAACACATACTTCTGCTTTCTTCCTACCTAGGTGAAGTGTTCATATTTGTATTTATCAGATCGTTTTATTTCCTTATCCATCACAGTTCTCATCCACCTTCTAGAATTTCCTTGAAGTGATGAACCAACACCATAAAAAAGCATTGATTGTGAGATGCTGGAAAGAACTAGATTCCCAATTTAAAAAGCAATTATTCTCATTGACAGCTTATTTGGCAGAAGGCCGGGAGACAGGCTCCTGGCTGCTTTCAGAGTCCCTGGTAATGACAGGGCTGAGGGGGAGAGGACGGTCCCCCGCCTGAGGCAGCAGCAGCCTGAGCTCCGGTCTGGCCAAGACTGCCGGCGAGACTTCAGACTGGCCGTGGCTTGCCAGCCCCTGGCGCCTCACTGTGAAATGGACCTGCACCTTCAGCTCCAGTGCGGTCAGAACTGAGAGAGAGCAATTTAGGATTGCTACCTGAAATCTCTAAATTTTAAGTACTACCAACTATTTCAATTCCTTTCCAGCTCACTAAAGGTTCAGTTCCAGCCAAATGGACCGTCTGCTGGTGGGGTCTCACGGGGCGTCCAGCTTGCAGACTCTGTGCGAGACAGTCTAACTCAAACACTGACACTCGTCAAGGGAGTAGTTTCGTTCTATTAACAGAATCAGATGCTGGTGAAGGCGGTTATGGCCCCCTCATGTAGTGTGAGTTGGGACCAGACAACTGGCTTGCCAGCAAGGCCATGTCACCTGCCACATGTCACCTGGATTTCACTCAGCATCGCCTTCCTGGGGGCACTCTGCTCTGAGTGTTGGGTAGGAGAACCACACCGTCAATGAGCCTTGATGGTTCAGATGAATACGCTTCATTTCCCTGCCCTTGACTTTAGCCTCATGGCCCGTGCCACGCTGGCTCTAGCTTAGTGATTGATTACAAGCTTCTGATCACGTCGGCTGCACTATAGAAATGGAAAGGGCACAAGATACCCGGGAGGCAAAGGTACCCAAAGACAGATGGGACGCCTGCAGCCCCAGCCAACAAGAACAGTCCCCCTCATGTTGCCAAGCGGACGACAGGAGCCGTGCAGACTTGCATCTCGGTGCAGACTCAGAGCAGACCTATTCTCTTGGGTTCAGTTTTCTAGAACTTTTCTATTTTGTATTGTTTTTATTTTGATTGTATTTTGTGTGTCCAATTAACACTGTTGTGACAGTTTCAGGAGGACAGCAAAGGGAGTCAGCCTTACATATATATGTACCCGTTCTCCCCCCAAACTCACCTCCCATCCAGGCTGCCACACACCACTGACCAGAGTTCCCTGTGTTATACGGTAGGAACTTGGTGGTTATCCATTTTAAATATAGCAGTGTGTACATGTCCACCCAAAGTTCTCTATCTCTTCCCCACTATTTTCCCCCAGGCAACCGGAAGTTCATTCTCTAAGTCTGTGAGTCTGTTTCTGTTTTATAAATCAGCTCTTTTGTATCACGTCTTCTCAGATTCTTTATAGAAGGGCCATCATAGATATTTCTCCTTCTCTGTCTGACTTACAGACAGTCTGAACTCAGCATGACATTTCTGCTGCTGCTGCTGCTAAGTCACTTCAGTCGTGTCTGACTCTGTGCGACCCCATAGACGGCAGCCCACCAGGCTCCTCCGTCCATGGGATTTTCCAGGCAAGAGTACCGGAGTGGGGTGCCATCGCCTTCTCCGATGACAATTTCCAGGTCCATCCTTTTTGCTGCAAATGGCGTTATTTCATTCCTTTTTATGGCTGAGTAGTATTCCACTGTACACATGTACCTCCTCTTCTTTCCCCGTCTCTCTGCTGATGGGCCTTTAGGTGCTGCCGCGTCTTGGCTATTGTGAATACTGCCCTGAGCATGGGGTGCACATGTCCTTTCAGACCACGTGTTTGGGTGCGTGCCCAGGAGTGCCCATGGTAGTTCTGTTTTTCGTTTCTTAAGGAACCTCCATACTCTTCTCCTTAGTGGCTGCACCAATGTACCTTCCCACCAACAATGTAGGAGGGTATTGTGTTTGGTTTTGCCAGTCACCCCCTGGGCCTGGTCCACCCACATCTGAGAATCATTAATTCCCTCCTTCAGTCACTCATGCGCCCAGGCCAGCCCCACACCCAGTTCTCAGAAATGCCAAATGTTAGTGCTCTGCTGACATCATCTTGAAGTTTCATAAATTTACCTTTGAACTTGTTTTCGTAGCTGAAATTTGCTGGGGGAATGGAATCAGCTCATGAGCAGAGGAGACATGAGAAAGGAAAGGGCTTCTAGGTGCATACTTCTCACTGCACTTTGCCCTTCCTTTTGAGCAGGACTCACATTTAGTTCTGCACAGACTTGAAAATTAAGGACCAGGTCCTTCCTGCAGAAACTGCCTGAAACACAGAGAGCCTTTGGGCAGTGCCCGCCATCAGCTGTAAATTTATATCCTCCTCCATGGAAGCCTGCATCTTTCATTTTAAAGCCTTTTAAACCCAAGCTTCCTTATGGCTTTGCTCCATTCAACTCAGAAGGTCGGCGGGCAGTGGGCCTCCTCCTCCTTCTCTTCCAGAACCTTGTTCTCTTCCTGTCCCTGCCTGGTCAGCAAGATGCAGGACTGCAATAGGCGGTGGATGCACAGGGAGAGAGAGCTGTCTACGGAGGAGGGGGCTTGGCCACTGGGCAGGATTCAGCCGTACCTGAAGGTCTTTCTCTTTCAGAGCCCGGGTTCCAAGGCAGCTGACTTGGGACGCCTTTCAGAGGAGTCACAGCAAACCTTCACTCCGCGGGCTTCTCCAGGGACTGCGGGGACACCTCCCTGTGGTTATGCAGCTGTCACAGAGGCACCAGCATCTCCTCCCCAGTCCCCAGAGCAGCCTGCGCTGTTTCTGTTTCCTCTGCATCTCTCGGGAGCCCTGTTCGGGAGCCCTGTTCAGGAGCCCGACACGCACGGACAGCCCTCAGCGTGGCCCTCTCTGGCCGTCCGCACTCTCACCATCCGTGGCGGATACAGGAACACCTTCAGTGAAAAGCCCGATTCAGCTGCTGTGCATCAGTCAGTAAGGAGATAGACAATAAATAGAAGGTAGATAGATGATAAGCAGATGATAGATAGATAGATAAAATTAAATGGGAGAAGAAGAAATAAAGGGAAAAATCCTGAAATGACCCCTGTCACCACAGGTCTAATCATTTCCATCAGGAGTACTGACCCCATAGTTTGTGGGCCCGGGAAGTGCTCCACCAAAGAGCCTCCAGGAGCGGGAGACCCTGAATCTGTGTACAACATCTTGTGTGTATGTGTGTGTGGACATACACAGTTTTCCAGAACCTGATCTTATTGATATTTCTGATATTACTGCAGAAAATAAAAGGCAACCATGACCCTTAATAAACACTCGCGGACCCAGATAGAGAGAGTTGGAGACAGAGCCCAGGGTTCTTTGGGAAGACCCTGACTGCTCAGGATTCTTCCAGAAAACTTGCTAGTCTGGGTTCTGGGAAAGTGAGATGACTTCTCTCGGGCTGTTTCCCGTCATTTAAAGAGAGTGTGAACATGTAGCGTAGCCCCTCTGGACTGCTCCTGGTGAGCAACCCTCGCTCACGCTGTGATCTCCTGATCCTGCAATTTCCAGCTGCGTTAGTGGCGACTGTCCTAGGAAAGCACTGAGGGAAGGGATCCTCCAGCCAGAGCAGCCAGTTTAGGTGGCTCCCCCAGAGCCAGGCACAGCCCCTGATCGGTCAAAACACCTGGGCTCTCCTGTGCCCCCAGGCCCTCAGCGTTAGCATTACCTAGAGGCTCATCAGAAACACCAATCCCAGGGCTCCAGCCCCAGTTGATGGAATCAGAAGCCTGGGGAATGGGCCCAGAAGTCTTGATTTGAGCAAGTTCTCTCCACAATGCTGACATTTGAGGCTCAAGCCATAGTTCTGATCAATTCCTCTCCCCACCCTGCACCTTCCAGTCTGCCCTTGGGATTCAGTTCAGCAAGTACCACCTTGTTTGAAGCCTCTGGGACCTCCCCAGACCTCTCCACACTCAGGGAAACCACCCCCTCCGCAAAGCTGCCACGGGACTCTGAGACCCAAGGCTGAGAAAGTGGTCAGCACTTGTGAACTACCTATATCAATGACCACACACTACACGCGCCCTTCATTCCCAAGGACCACATTTCATTTCTGTGACTCGCTGTGGTTCAGAAAGGACTTGACATGGCTTACAATGACTTTGTTAATGAATACAAAAATAGACGATAGAAATGAGGGGCAAAAGATAGGGTGAAAGGAAGAATAAGACCGTGGCCCAGAGTTTAAGCAGTTTAATGCCCAGCAGCATCTGTGGCTGTGAATGGCCAGGCACCTGGTCCTTATATTCCCACAAATGCCCAGCATGAGGCAGAAAACAGTGACAGGGGCCCAGGTCTATCAGATGGAAGATGACTAATGAGGACCTCAGATCCAGGAGAGCCTCTCCTCTGTGGGGGCCCATGAGAGACCACCGTGCAAAACAGCCATGCCTCCTGCCCCCACTGTGTGACCACTGCCCACTTAAGCTCTTTCCCTTTCCTACCTAAAAAGACTAAGAAAGCAAGTGGGCTTCCTTTTCTCTGGCCCCTGTGTAACTCCCTATAGCTCTTTTTAGAAATTCCAAGTTTGAACCTGGAAATAGACCTCTCACAGTGTGCTTCCCGTCCATAGCCTTTCAGGCTGCGCCTGTGTTCAGTTTTAACAGCAAACGCATTGGGTTTTTGATGAGAAGGTTTTCAGGATGTTTCAGGTTTTTGGAGGTAAGATGCTCTGTTCTTTTTAATACATGTGGGCATTTTTCTCATATACTATTTCAGTAAAATACACTGGAAAAAAAGGGAAATAATGGAACCCAAAAAATAAAACATGCCCTTTATGAACCTGCTTATTAAATGTGGATCTGTGTACATTCGGGTCTTTATTTAAATGAATTCTTTCTGGACTTTGCATCTCCAAAGCTGCAGTGTTATTTGTTTCTCTCTAATTCCCTCATGCTTTCTTTGGGTAATTCAACCCCAGCTTTGCAATACATATGCACAAACCACACCTGGAATGGGCTGTGAAGCCTAAGGCAGGTTTCCAGAAACCAGATAATAGATAATTGAAGGAATTAATGTATTAAATATTATTAGTAGGTATCACTTAGCATCATTTTTCTTTATTTTTCACTACAACTATTTTCACCCCCAGAGTTAAGTAGGTCCAGCAGGGTGTCCATTAAGAGAATAAGTCTGACAACATAAAGCAGAAATCATTTTAATTCTCAACGTGTTTACCCACTCCAGAGAAGGAAAGAAAGGAAAATACTAATCCTTTTTAAGGTCATGTCCAAGTAACAGCCTCTGTGTGAAGATCCAGCCCTGTGGAGCCTCAGCCAGAGATGCATACAAGCTCTGCCAGCATCCTTCCTGCAATCAGACTCTCAATCCATGTGGTTTAGGAAAATATACTTTTACTGAACAAGCAATTAAGTATTTTCAAATGTAACACTTCTTGAAAACATAACTGCTGTGCCCAGGTTTTGGGATGCCTTTCCTGGATGTCTGTGGTCCAGCAGTGACACCCAGTGGCGAGAAGCAACTGAGCTATGAGGGAAGCCCCCAGAAGTACTTGCAGGCTGCAGCAATCTCTAATTACCAGGATGAGAACCAAAGACTCCACAGGAGAAAAGGTGGCAAATGTAAGCGGGCCGCACGTGGGAGGGGCGTAGGGACACTCTGGCCTGAGGACACCAGCGAGGCTCCATCCATCCCTCTGCCAACTTCCTCAGCAAGGTCTGGAGGATGCAGGCCCTGGCGATGATGCATGTGAACTTGGTGTGGATGGGACCATAGCAGATTGTCCATGCTGGACCAAGCCTCAGCGGTCTCCAAAGCAGAGAGGTCACGTGACACCCAGTGTATCAGTCAGTGACCCCCGGAGCTGGCAGAGAAACGCAGGGCTCCTGGGCCAATCTTTTTCCTTCTTAACATCAAACGCATAGCAATAAATTTGGAGGAAGATGAAGGATTGCATGGAAAGAAGAGCACGTCTTGATCTTTATAGGATTTTAAACTAATACTGAAATACTTAACACTTAGCACTGTTCTGCTTGTAAATACAAAAACTTGGAGATAAAATCAAGTGCCCAGAATGGTTTGTTCCTACAGTTGAAGTGAGGGTGGAGGCACTTTGGGCAAACTCTAGCGGCGCTCTGGAAATTTCAAATATCTGCAGCTGTTTGAGAATAAGCAGCTTCCTCAGGAAGATGGAGCCCTGACTCAGAGTCAGGAGGGTCAAGTCTCTGTTCTAACCCCAGGACGTGTTTGCCCCTCCCACTCCTCACTCATAACTCCCAAAAGATGGCCTGATTTTTTTTTTTTTTACTTTATTTTACTTTACATTACTGTATTGGTTTTGCCATACATTGACTTGAATCCGTCTCAGGTGTACATGAGTTCCCAATCCTGGACCCCCCTCCCCACCTCCCACCCCATATCAACTCTCTGGATCATCTAATCTGTAAAAGGCAAAGCATTGCAACGGAAAACCGTGAGCCCTTCAAACCTGATGACAATGTGATGCCTATTAATTATGTATGTATGGTTGCCAAGTCCCTTCAGTCATGTCCAACTCTTTGTGTATTTTTTTTTTTACTTTATTTTACTTTACATTACTGTATTGGTTTTGCCATACATTGACTTGAATCCGTCTCAGGTGTACATGAGTTCCCAATCCTGGACCCCCCTCCCCACCTCCCACCCCATATAACTCTCTGGATCATCTAATCTGTAAAAGGCAAAGCATTGCAATGGAAAACCGTGAGCCCTTCAAACCTGATGACAATGTGATGCCTATTAATTATGTATGTATGGTTGCCAAGTCCCTTCAGTCATGTCCAACTCTTTGTGACCCCATGGACTGTGGCCGGCCAGGCTACTCTGTCCATGGGATTCTCCAGGCAAGAACACTGGCGTAGTTCTCATGCCCTTTCAGGGGATCTCCCCAACCCAGGAACTTTACCACTAGCACCACCTGGGAAGTCCTATTAATTGTGTGAGTTTAGTCAAAACTGAAACTCAGTTTCCTAATATATATTGTGTTGGCCAAAGAGTTCATTTGCTTTTTTCTGTAAGATGGCCTCAGTAACTCTTAATTTCTTTTGAAAATAATGCTATTAGATTGTACTGTGACAGCTGTCATATCAGCATGCATTTATTTATTTTTTGAAGGTTCTTTTTGAATGTATACCATCTTTTAAAGTCTTTGTTGAATTTGTTACAACATTGCTTCTTTTTTATGCTTTGGCTTTTTGGCCAACATAAGGGAGGGGTCTTTGCTTTCCAACCAGGGATGGAACCCATACCCCCTGCCTTGGAAGGTGAAGTCTTATCCATTGGACAACCAGGGAAGTCCCTCAGCATTTTTTTTTAAATTATCAAAATTGGTGAATTTTTGTGTAGCTAAAATTTTTGTGAAGATGGAAGATTAAAAAAACATTTTTGGCATATTATGCTTTATTATTTCAAGAAAGGTAAAAACGCAACTGAAACGCAAAAAAAGGTTTGTGTATGGAGAAGGTGCTGTGACTGATCAAACATGTCAAAAATGGTTTGCAAAAAACCATTGGAGATTTGTGCTGGAGATTTCTCACTGGACGATACTCCACGGTGGGGTAGATCAGTTGAAGTTGATAAAGATCAAATCGAGACAATAATTGAGAGTAATCAACATTATACCACATGGGGTATAGCCAACACACTCAAAATATCCAAATCAAGTGCTGAAAATCATTTGCAAAGCTTGGTTATGTTCATTACTTTGATGTTTAATGTTTAGTTTCCACATACGTCAAGTGGGAGAAACACTCCTGTGCCTATTTCCAACTGTCATTTCTGATTAAATGCTCCATTTTTGAAACAAATTGTGACAGGCAATAAAAAGTGGATACTGTACAATAATGTGGAACGCAAGAGATCACGGGGAAAGTGAGATGAACCATCACCAACCACACCAAAGACCAGTCTTCATCCAAAGAAGGTGATAGTGTGTACATGGTGGAGTTGGCAGAGAGTCCTCTGTTATGAGCACCTTCTGGGAAACCAAACAATTAATTCCAACCAGCCTTGCTCCCAAGTAGACCAACTGAAAAGATCACTCCTTGATAAGCGTCTGGAATTAGCAGGAAACTCATAATCTTTCCTCAGGACAACGCAAGACCACACGTTACTTTGATGGCCAGGAAAGACTGCTACAGTTTGGCTGGGAAGTTCTGATCCATCCACCACATTCACCAGACATTGCACCTTTGGATTTCCATTTATTACAGTCTTTGCCAAATTCTGTTAATAGAAAATATTTTGGTTCCCTGGAAGACTGTAAAAGGCACCTGAAACAGTTCTTTGCTCAAAACGATAAAAAGTTTTGGGAAGAGGGAATTATGAAGTTGCCCAAAAGGTGGCAGAAGTAGTGGAACAAAATGGTGAGCTCGTTGTTCAATGAAATGCTTGGTGAAAACGGAAACTGTGTCTCATGTTTACTTAAACACTGAAGGGAGTGTTTGGCCAACTCACTATTTTAAGTAATAGTAATAGTGATTCCACAACTGCAAGAACATTTAAAATGTCCAGAACTTGACACAGAATTATCTTTATTCTGATATTTCATTACAAAACTTTTCAAACATACAGAAAAGTTGAAAGCGTTTCCCAATGAAGACCCCACAGATCACCACCTAATTCCTTGTTTTTACTTATTATCTGTTTATGTATTTGTTTTTGGCTGTTGCTGGGTCTCCGCTGCTGCTGAGGACTTGCTCTAGTTGCGGTGAGCAGGGCAGTCTCTAGCACTGGTGTGAAGCCATCATGGTGGCTTCTCTTGCTGCAGAGCCTGGGCTCTAGGCTGTGGGCTCAGCAGTTGGGGCACATGGGCCTTATCCGCCCGCCTGTGAAATCTTCCCAAACCGGGGATTAAACCCATGTCCCCCGCGTGGCCAGGCAGATTGTTAACCACTGGGCCACCAGGGATGGCACGCCATCTGGGCTCATTTCACTGTTTGCTTCATCACTTCCCTCTCCAGCGATCACTCTCCTGAAAGAAAGTTAGTTGCTCAGTCATGTTCGACTCTTTGTGACCCCATGGACTGTAGCTGCCAGGGTCCTCTGTCCATGGAGTTCTCCAGGCAAGAATACAGGAGTGGATAGCCATTTCTTTCTCCAGGGGACCTTTCCGACCCAAGAATCAAACCCAGGTTTCCTGCATTGCAGGCAGATTCTTTACTGTCTGAGCTACCAGGAAGCCTTCGATCCATCACATTGATTATTTTTTCATGCATTTAAAAGACAGACTTCAGTTCATTTCAAAATGTCGATAATTTGACATTAATGAGAGTGCAATATTCATCTGTGGTCCCATTTTATTCTTTGGGAGAAAAGTTCACACATGGTGAAATGCACAAACCCTATGTCATTCAATGGCTTCTAGTAAATGCTCACTCCATGGCCCAAGCCCCAGTCATGATATAAACTGTTATCATCACCCTAGGAGATTCCCTCTTGCTGCAGTAAATCCTGAACCCATCTCCAAGATGCAACTGCTATTCTCATTTTCTTGGTCATGCTCCCATTCGAAACTGACCCAGAGGGACCCAGAAGCTGTGTGACACGACCAGAGATCTCACTTCCAGGTGGTGTTCATATTCTAATCAACAGTTCTATCCCCCAATCTGTGCGTCAATCATTACTGTTTGCCTCTTGATTTCTAAGAAGCATTGCATCGATAAAGTGACAAACACTTGGAACTATCCACCCAAGAATCGTTTTGCACCGGCAGTGAGAATCCCAACCACCAGAAGGCAGCAGCAGCCCGTGGTGTTAATTTTCACCCTTGGCTGTGATCCACCAGCTTTAGGATTATCATACAAAGCATATTTGTGTTAGAAACAGGAGGCCAACAATGATGACTAGAAGCTATATTGGGGGATGGCGTTTCTAAATGGGCAAATTAAGTGGAGGGCTTCCTTGGTGGTTCGATGGTAAGGAATTTGCCTGCCAGTGCAGGAGATGGCAGGTTTGATTCCTGGGTCTGGAAGATCCCCTGGAGAAGGAAATGGCAACCTATTCCAGTGTTCTTGCCTGGGAAATCCCAGACACAGGAGCCTGGAGGGCTAGAGTCCATAGGGTGGCAAAGAGGTGGACATCACTTAGCAACTAAACACCACAACAGCAAATTAAGTGGAACCAAGATATCCACAAAGAGGCTGGTTAACACATGAGATGCTGCTGAGGCCAGGTCTCTGGTTACCCTTAGAATCTCCTTGATCAGCTGCACATGGGATGTAGATGTGCTGAACAAAGTTGCCGAGGACACAGACCCAAGCACTCATTATCCATCTCCACTTAACAGAATCAGTTCCCAAAAGCTGGTGATACGAAACTGAGATGAAAGAAAAGATCTTCACCGAAGGTTCAAAACTAACTGCCAGCCCTGGGACAAGAGTTGACCTGCAAAATATCCCTTCCTCTAGGATACCGAATTCTAATTTGAAGTAACAAAGGGATGTGAAGGGTTGCAAAGCTGCTTCTGGACTGGAGAGTCAGGAATGGCAGGACTCTCCTCCAAAAAACACTGAAGAATAATTGAGAGCAGGGAGGTCCTAGGCACCAATGCAATACTCACTAATGTTTTTTCTAACTTTTTAAAAATTTTATTGATGTATAGTTGAGTTACAATATTAATTCAAGATGTACAACATAATGATTAATATTTTTATAAGTTATACTCCATTGAAAGCTGTAGTATATTCTTGTTGTATTTTTTTTAATAAAGTTTTCAGTGTTTTGAAAATCAAAGAAAGGTCATAACAATAGCCAACTGCGTGACCACAGAGGGGAGAACTGGAAGAACTAGAGCAAAGAGGATCTACAGAGTGCCCAAGGCTGTGAGACCTGGCAATGCTTGGAGGCAAACGATGCTGCGAGGAGCCTCTTTTCTCCTTTGATCTGTCGCATCCTGTTTCCCTGAGGTGTTCATGGCAGAGTAACCCACCCTCGGGAGGATGTTAAGGAGGAGAATTTGTGTGACAGACAATTGATGGGAAAAGAGCTGAGCTCAGCGCCCTCCTCACGAATAGGAAACAGAGCTCCAGAGGCTGGAGGTTGGTGGTCACCGCCACACAGAGCACGCCTCCGGCCGGGTGTCTTGAGACCTCTTGAGGCTGAGGCCACATCTCCAGTGCCCCCTCTCTCACAGATAAGGCTTGCTGCGAGGAGCCTCTTTTCTCCTTTGATCTGTCGCATCCTGTTTCCCTGAGGTGTTCATGGCAGAGTAACCCACCCTCGGGAGGATGTTAAGGAGGAGAATTTGTGTGACAGACAATTGATGGGAAAAGAGCTGAGCTCAGCGCCCTCCTCACGAATAGGAAACAGAGCTCCAGAGGCTGGAGGTTGGTGGTCACCGCCACACAGAGCACGCCTCCGGCCGGGTGTCTTGAGACCTCTTGAGGCTGAGGCCACATCTCCAGTGCCCCCTCTCTCACAGATAAGGCCAGGCTGAGCGGGAACAGGTCCCTAAACCACAGCCTGCGGGTGGAGCCCTGGACACTTCTTTTTTGTTATTGTTGAAGCAGATTTTGTAAATTAACTTTTATCAGAGTGTCATTGCTTTACAACGGGGTGTTAGTTTTGCCATGCTGCTGCTGCTGCTGCTGCTTCAGTCGTGTCCGACTCTGTGCGACCCCATAGATGGCAGCCCACCAGGCTCCCCTGTCCCTGGGATTCTCCAGGCAAGAACACTGGAGTGGGTTGCCATTTCCTTCTCCAATGCATGAAAGTGAAAAGTGAAAGGGAAGTCGCTCAGTCGTGTCCAACTCTTCGCGACCCCATGGACTGCAGCCTACCAGGCTCCTCCATCCATGGGATTTTCCAGGCAAGAGTACTGGAGTGGGGTGCCATTGCCTTCTCCCAGTTTCTGCCATACAGCAGACTACATCAGTCATATGTATATATATATGACTGGCTCCTCTGTCCATGGGGATTCTCCTGGCAAGAATAGTGGAATGGGTGGCCATTCCCTTCCTCAGGGGATCTCAACTCAGGAACTGAACCTGAATCTCCTGCTTTGCCATCAGATTCTTTACCATCTGAGCCACCAGGGAAGTCGTGTATGTACACCCCCTTGCTTTTGGACTCCCTTCCCATTCAGGCCATCCACAGTGAATTAAATAGGGTTCCCCGTGCTACACAGCATATTCCCATTAATTGTGTATTTCATGCATAGTGATAAAGAAGATGTACATATATACAAAGGAACATTACTCAGCCATAAAGAAGAATGAAACTGAGTCATTCGCAGAGATGTGGATGGCCCCAGGCACTTTTTGACTTCATCTCCCAACCTTGTCTGGTCTTCTCCCACTAGATATCAGCGCCTTAAACAAACCTTGTTCCACTTCCACCTTTGTATGTTATATGTCTCGTGGGTAAACTATTTGGCAACTTTTATAATAAAATAACTTCCTTTGTTCTAGAGCCATTTGTTATAAATGTCCAAACTCCCTTCTTTCTCCCTTAAAATTTCTTGATGATTCTATCTACTCTCTGCGTTCTTCAGCCCTAGAAGGAGGTCCTGTGAGCCTGGGCCCTTCACCCCTGCCGCAAGCCCGCTGCACCCACACCTTCTCGCCAGGCACACCTCGGCTCCCTGCACCACCACTGACAGTCCACCATCTCCCTGCTTTGGCCCACACACCCGGCCTCAAGCGCTGCCTATCACTGCCTCAGCAGGCTGGCCCTGGAAGCCTGCTTCCCCTACCTGGGCCTTCAGCTAGACTACATCCGTCTCCCCCTTCGCATCTGGCGAGACAGCCTATCTCATTTTTTCCTCCTTCCTCCAAGAATTAAAACTTTGAATTCAGACAAGTAAGATTCAAGTCCTAGATCCTCCAATGGTTTAACCTCCGCAAGTAACTTAAATTCTCTATTTCTTCACCCAAAAATTGGGGAAGATAAGGAAACAAGTATAAAGTCTTCAATGAGAAAACAAGCAAAATATGTCAGAAGAAGTTAATTCCTTGCCCATCCATTCTACCTCGACCTTTGTATCCTGAAGAAATCCTGGGATGGAGACACTTAGTATATACACACACGTGTGTGTGCCTCTGTGTGTGTGTGCATGTGTGTGTGTGCATGTGTGTGTGTGTGTGTGTGTGTGTGTGTGTGTGTGTGTGTGTGACTCCATGTAGAATCTGCATGCAGCACAATGACCAGCTTCTGGCTGATGAGCAGGTTGGCCTACAGTGAAGAGAAGAAACAGGAAGCTGGCCTAAAGTGAAGAGAGTGGAGGGAACTGGGGGAGCAAGTTTCTCGCCAGCAAATTCCTTGCAGATTTCTAATCTCTAACCCTTCCTCCTTTGCATCACCCCGCCACACCCCCAGACAGTCTGCAATCCCATGTGCTGGTAGGCCATGGAATCCATAAGCGTGGGAAGTTAAACAAGCTTTTCAGAAATAGAAGACAGCTCAGATGTTCATGCCAGGGCTAAAGAGGAAACATTTTTTGGTCTTGCTTGCAACAAATAAGCAACATTAAAAAACACATTTTTAATGAACACTATATTTTTGTATAAAGGGTATAAAGTTGACAATGTTATCATATTTAGAATTTCTAAGTTGTTTTCCTTCAACACACAGTTTACACCCTGGTGTTTAAACTACTGAATTGCCTTGGTATCATGTTCTGGCTTGTAGTACATTCTTAGAATTAAGACAGCATTTCCAGTTCTTAGAAACTGGGAACACAAGGTTATTCTTAAAAGCTAATTCTAGAGGAAGAAAGGACTCATTCCAAGATTCATCCTCATATTTATCAAAGATCAAGACTTGCTCAATAGCACTTTTAATACAAGAAAAGCTGTGTTCATTTCCAGTAAACATCTGTACTCTCTGTTGAAGAACTTGGCCATCTTTAAACACCTTTGTGAGTTTTATTACACAACATAAGTAAAAGCACCCTGGGGCGCTAATAAAAATAATTGTTAACAGCTTTATTGATGTATAATTCAGATCTCATAAACTTGCCCGTTTAAAGTGTGTAGTTCAATGATCCTTCGTATATCCACAGAGTTGCACAACCACCCCACAGTCCGATTTTAGAATGTTTCATTCACCTCAAAATGAGAGCCATTAGTATTCACTCCCTGTTGCAAGTCAAATTGTGTTCCCCCCAGAATCATATGTGGAATCCCTAATTCCCAGAACTTCAGAATGTGACCTTATTGGAAATAGGTATTTGGGGCTGTAATTAATTGAAGATAATATTGTATGCTGCTGCTGCTGCTGCTAAGTTGCTTCAGTCGTGTCTGAGCCCTAATCCAATATGATCACACAAGGGGAAATTGGACACATAAACATACACAGAACCACGTGAAGATGAAGGCAGGGATGGAGGTAACACCTCACAAGGCAAGGAACACCAAAGATCGCCAGCAAGCCACCAGCGCCTAGGTCAAGGGGATGAAACAGGTTCTCCTTCACAGCACCCAGAAGGAAGCAATTCTGCCAAAAACCTGGACTTAGACTTTAGCCTTCAGAGCTGTAAGACAATAAATGTCTGTTTTTTAAGCTGCTCAGTTTCTGGTACTTTGTTGTAGCAGCCCTGACAAACTAACGCAGTCCTTATTCTGCCCGTACAGTCTTCTCTCATGGTTTGGTGGTAAAGAACCCAGCTGCCGATGCGAGAGACATGGGCTCCGTCCCTGGGTCTGGAAAGTCCCCTGCAGAAGGAAACGGCAGCCCACTCCAGTATTCTTGCTGGAGACCCCTCGGACAGAGGAGCCTGGCAGGCTACAGTCCATGGGGTCACAAAGAGTCAGCCACAACTGAGTGCATATGCATTTTGCTGTACCCCAACCCCACAACAACCCCTTATCTACGTCCTTCTGCAGATTTTCTTGTTCTGGACATTTTGTATAAATGGAACCACACAAGGTTGTCTTTGGGGACTGGCCTCTTTAGTGTCAAGTTTTATATTATTTAGTGTGTTGTTTTCAATCATCGTGAATGCTGTAGCAGTTCTGTATTTTTTATTGCCAAATTATATTCCACTGTACAGATACAACCAATTTTTTTTCTACTTATCAGTGGACACACATTTGAGTTGTCTTCACATCTCTACTATTATGAATAAAGCTGCTATACCATTCATGTACAAGTTTCTTTGTGTGTAGAGCTGTGTTCTCATTTCTCTCGAATATATACCTAGGAGTAGAATTTCTGGGTTGTATGCTAACGTTACCAGTATTTTGAGGATCTGCCTAACTACTTTCCAAAGCAGCTGCACAATTTTTCCTTCACAAAAGCAATGCACAGCAAGGTTTCTAATTTTTTCACATCCTCGTCAGTACTGGTTATTATCTGTCTTTTACTTTTGATTTGCATTTTCCAAATGACTAATGTTCATCTTTTCATGTGCTTATTGGCAACCTGAATGTCTATCTTCTTTGAAAAGAATTCTGTTCATATTCTCCCAAGTTTAATCTGGGTCATTTTAAGGGTTGTTTCTGGACATAGATACTGAGAGGGTAACAGGCAGGAAGGCCAGGGGTCTCCAAAGGAGGAAATAGCCTGCAAGTGTCAGATATTTTATCTAAGTGGCAGGAGGAAACAAACTAGAGATATTCTTTCCTTCTCTATACAAATTTAAAAGGAGATTTCTCTTAAAAGTCTGTGTTGCCATAATGACACCTAGTTTCACCTGAAGTTCTGGTTATTATCTGTCTTTTACTTTTGATTTGCATTTTCCAAATGACTAATGTTCATCTTTTCATGTGCTTATTGGCAACCTGAATGTCTATCTTCTTTGAAAAGAATTCTGTTCATATTCTCCCAAGTTTAATCTGGGTCATTTTAAGGGTTGTTTCTGGACATAGATACTGAGAGGGTAACAGGCAGGAAGGCCAGGGGTCTCCAAAGGAGGAAATAGCCTGCAAGTGTCAGATATTTTATCTAAGTGGCAGGAGGAAACAAACTAGAGATATTCTTTCC
This sequence comes from Aepyceros melampus, assembly GCA_006408695.1. Taxonomy (NCBI): domain Eukaryota; kingdom Metazoa; phylum Chordata; class Mammalia; order Artiodactyla; family Bovidae; genus Aepyceros; species Aepyceros melampus. The sequence continues at coordinate 106,943 of SJXQ01010966.1, read as the reverse complement.
TTCTCTATACAAATTTAAAAGGAGATTTCTCTTAAAAGTCTGTGTTGCCATAATGACACCTAGTTTCACCTGAAGTTAACCAATGCCTTTTTCTTATGGAAATGTTTATCTTAAGCTACGCTAATGTACTATGCATTTACCCCAAACTCTGTCTTCTAGTCGGTTTGCCTTTGGGCTCAGAACCTACTTGATAAACCAGAATGTTATACTCCAATATTGTTCCTCTAATCTATGTAAATGAAACTATTTGTATGGTGCTCTGCCCTTCTTCAAGATTCAAGTTAATCATTTTATGGCTCAAGATAAACCTTTTGGAGCCAAGATTATCCCAAAATACATCTTATGAGTGAGGGGCCTGGTGCCATTCTAAGTTTTGAGACATTCCTTTCTTTCATTAACAGACGGCTGGTGACTATATAACATCGAGCTGAAGACTAGCAGGGGGTACTCTTTCTGCCCCCTTCTGATGCCTATGTCAGAAGCTTTCTCTATCTCCTTTATACTTTAATAAAACTTTGTTACACAAAAGCTCTGAGCGATCAAGCCTCGTCTCTGGCCCCGGATTGAATTCTTCTCCTCCGGGGGCCAAGAATCCCGGCATCATAATTCAACAACAGCCTTTCAGATACTTCATCATACATGTTTTTCAAATATTTTCTCCTAGTCTTTGGTGTTTTATCATTTTCTTGATAATGTTTTCTGAAGCACAAAAGGTTTTAATTTTGTTAAAGTGTAACTAGTCTGTATTCCCTTTTGTTGCTTGTTTTTCATGTTGTGTCTAAGAAAACATTAAAGGCATGAGGATTGGCTCCTCTGTTTCTTTTAGAAGTTTTATACTTCAAGGGGCTTTCCGTGTAAGACAAGAGTTATATTTTGCTCCACAAGACACCGAGTCCATTTTTGTGTATGGTATAAGGAAAGAATTTAAATTAATTCTTTTGCATATGGAAGATCCCATGGACGGAGGAGCCTGGTGGGCTGCAGTCCATGGGGTCGTTAAGGGTCGGACACGACTGAGCGACTTCACTTTCACTTTTCTCTTTCATGCATTGGAGAAGGAAATGGCAACCCACCAGTGTTCTTGCCTGGAGAATCCCAGGGACGGCGGAGCCTGATGGGCTGCTGTCTATGGGGTCGCACAGAGTCGGACACGACTGAAGCGGCTCAGCAGCAGCAGCAGCAGCACCCAGTTGTTGCAACATCATTTTTGAAACAATCGTTCTTTCTCCCATGGATTTCTCCAGCATCCTGCTAGAATCCAATTGACCATCATGGTTGTAAATGAGTTATTTCTAGACTCTCAGTTCTCTTCTGTGCCAGCACTACACAGTATTGATTACTATAGCTTGGTAGTAAGTTTTTAAATTGAGAAGTATGAGTCCTTTAACATTATTATTCCTTTCAAGATTGTTTTGGGTGCCATGGTCCCTTGCATTTTAATATAATTTTTAGAATCGGGTTGTTGCTTTCTGGAGAAAAGTTAGCTGGAATTTTGATACCAATCACTCTGAATCTACATATCAGTTTTAGGACCATTGCCATCTTAAAAATAAGACGTCTTCTAATTCATGTTTTGTATTAAAGGTTTTGGTGTACACATTTTACATTTGTTTTACTAGCTTTATATATAAGTATTTTTGATGCTGTGGAGCTTTCAATGCAAGACAAAAGTTTTTAATATTTTGCTCCACAAATCACCTAGAGTTAATTTTTGTGCATGGTGTAGGGAAAGAGTTGAAATTCATTCTTTTGCATACAGATACCCAGTTTTCTCAACAACATTCTGAAATAGTTGGTCTTTCTCCCGTGAATTTCTCATCATCCTGCTAGAATTCAATTGACCATATTGTATTGCAACTGGGTTATTTCTAGACTCTCAGAGGCTATTGTAAATGGACTTGTTTTCTTAATTTCATTTTCAGGTTGTTCATTGCTAGTAAGTGAGAATATAATGGATTTTTGTATTGATCTTGTATCCTGTTATCATGCTAAACTTGTTTATTAGTTCTAATTGTTTTGCATTGGATTCCCTAGGATTTTCTGTATACACAATCATGACATCTGATATGTGAAAATAAGGATAGTTTTATTTTTTTCCTTTCCCACGTGAATACTTTTTCTTTCTTTTTCCTGCCTGATTGGCTGGTCTGGAACCTCCAGTATGAGGCTTTATAAAAATAGTGAGAGTGGGCCTTCTTGTCTTGTTCATGATCTCAGATGAAAAGCCTGTAGTCTTTCACCATTAAATATAATGTTAGCTGCAGACTGTTCATAGGTGCCTTTCCTTGAGTTGAACAAATTCCTTTGTGTTTCTAGTTTATTGAATGTTTTTTCATGGAAAGCTGATAGATTTTATCAGATGCTTTTTCTTCATCTATTGAGGTGATCTTGTGGGTTTCTTGTCCTCTATTCTGTTAGTATGGTGCAGAAAATTGATTAAACATTCTTTGAGTTGAACAAATTCCTTTGTGTTTCTAGTTTATTGAATGTTTTTTCATGGAAAGCTGATAGATTTTATCAGATGCTTTTTCTTCATCTATTGAGGTGATCTTGTGGGTTTCTTGTCCTCTATTCTGTTAGTATGGTGCAGAAAATTGATTAAACATTCCATGTTAGATTAACATTGCATTGTGGGATAAATGCCATTCAGTCATGGTGTATCTTCTTTTTATACTAGGTTTGTGTATGAGCGCTGAGTCATCTCTGACTCTTTTGTGACCCCATGGACTGTAGCCTGCCAAGCTCCTCTGTCCATGGAGTTTTCCTGGCAAGAATACTGGAGTAGGTTGCCATTTCCTTCTCCAGAGGATTTCCCCAGGGTGGGGTGGGGGGTTGCATATACTTTCATAAAGGATATTGATTTGTAGTTTTCTAGTGAAATATTTTTCCTGTTTGGACCTCAGGGTAACATTGTCCCATATAATGAGCTCAAAATTGTTCCCTCCTCTTCTGTATTTTGGAAGGGTTTCAGAAGAATTGCTATTAATTATTCTTTAAATGTTTAATAGACTTCACCAGTGATATTATCTGTGCTTGTGCTTTTCCTTGTGGAAAGCTTCTAAATTACTAAGTCGATCTATTCATTTGTTATCCGTGTATTCAGATCTTCTCTTTCTTCTTGTGTCAGCTTTGGTAGTTTGTGATATTCTAGGGATTGGCCCTTATGTCTACAGTATCTAATGTGTTCAAATACTGACAAAATGATTTCAGTATTCTATGAGAAAATATTCACTGAATCTTATTATATACCAGGATGTTGCAGATCCAAGATTTTCAAAAACAGTGTGCTTGACTTTAAAAAGATCCCAAGATAAATATAAACATGTCAACCCAGGTGGATCAAGAAATTCTATGTTACAGCTTGAAAAAATTAATTTTCCACCTAAGTAATTAACTCTGCCTAAATAATTGGAGAAAGAAGGGAACATGAAACAAGCTGGGTTCTGGAGAATGAGTAGGAGCCTGTTCTTCATCTATTGAGGTGATCTTGTGGGTTTCTTGTCCTCTATTCTGTTAGTATGGTGCAGAAAATTGATTAAACATTCTATGTTAAATTAACATTGCATTGTGGGATAAATGCCATTTGATCATGGTGTATCTTCTTTTTATACTAGGTTTGTGTATGAGCGCCGAGTCATCTCTGACTCTTGTGACCCCATGGACTATAGCCTGCCAAGCTCCTCTGTCCATGGAGTTTTCCAGGTAAGAATACTGGAGTAGGTTGCCATTTCCTTCTCCAGAGGATTTCCCCAGGGTGGGGTGGGGGGTTGCATATACTTTCATAAAGGATATTGATTTGTAGTGAGATATTTTTCCTGTTTGGACCTCAGGGTAACATTGTCCCATATAATGAGCTCAAAATTGTTCCCTCCCCTTCTGTATTTGGGAAGGGTTTCAGAAGAATTGCTATTAATTATTCTTTAAATGTTTAATAGAATTCACCAGTGATATTATCTGTGCTTTTCATTGTGGAAAGCTTCTAAATTACTAAGTCAATCTATTCATTTGTTATCCGTGTATTCAGATCTTCTCTTTCTTCTTGTGTCAGCTTTGGTAGTTTGTGATATTCTAGGGATTGGCCCTTATGTCTACAGTATCTAATGTGTTCAAATACTGACAAAATGATTTCAGTATTCTAAGAGAAAATATTCACTGAATCTTATTATATACCAGGATGTTGCAGATCCAAGATTTTCAAAAACAGTGTGCTTGACTTTAAAAAGATCCCAAGATAAATATAAACATGTCAACCCAGGTGGATCAAGAAATTCTATGTTACAGCTTGAAAAAATTAATTTTCCACCTAATAATTAACTCTGCCTAAATAATTGGAGAAAGAAGGGAACATGAAACAAGCTGGGTTCTGGAGAATGAGTAGGAACCTGCTTGAAGATACGCTGGGGCATCTCAGATGGAAGAAAATTGTCCTAGCCTGGGGCCCTCCAGATGATGTCTCAGCGTGCCACAGCCCTCAAAACCCCAGCCCACTCAGTCTTACGACACTGTGATACTTCCAATGGTGTCTAAACAACGGTGGGCAACACTTGGAATCAACCTTCTCCTTTTCCTTTCTTTATCTTCATAGGGAACCCCAACCTAATTTTTGGCCCCATTTCACTTCCTGATCTGGAAAACCTAACATTTGCAGGACCTAAACAAGTGCACAAACAGAGGCCCATGCACCGTTGTCTAAAAAGGCAACACTTAAATATCAGGTTACATAATTGTCCAATAAAATGCACGTTCTATCCTCTTACTTTTAGAGATTTGCCTTGGGCAAGACCTGGAAGACCCTGGGGCTTGTCCGAGATTCTGCCACTCTGGGTTGGAACATGAGAGTCACTGGGAGGGCCGGCGCCCAGGCCTGATGTAGCCCTGGGGTGGACCATCCCCTCGCAGACCCCACCTCTGGGGGATCCCCGACTGGGAGGGGCCTTGTGTGGACATCTCTGAGTAAAAGTCCAAGCTCTGTCCACAGTTCCTGAAACTGAATTTTTTTGGATAACTGAAGCTCCGTGGGCACCACCCTCAGGAGAACATCAGAGCAAAGTATTCTGCAGCCTTGGAAATGGACACAGGGCTGTTTGCGAGGAGACATATTGGGTCCTCAACACCTAGAATGTGGCCTAGAAGGGGATTTAAATTCCAAACAGGTAGCCTTTCCTGGCTCAGAGCATCCTTTACCACTTAATGGTCAGGAACTGGGGCAGCAGAGATCCAGATCAGAGGGACCCAAGGCAGGGACCCAGGGCGGAGCCCTCTTCACCCTCAAGACTGGCTCTGATCAGAAACTAAGTCTGTGCATCCATCTGACCGGCTTCTCACCCACCGCGACTGGACACAGGGCTGTTTGGGAGGAGACATATTCGGTCCTCAACACCTAGAATGTGGCCTAGAAGGGGATTTAAATTCCAAACAGGCAGCCTTTCCTGGCTCAGAGCATCCTTTACCACTTAATGGTCAGGAACTGGGGCAGCAGAGATCCAGATCAGAGGGACCCAAGGCAGGGACCCAGGGCAGAGCCCTCTTCACCCTCAAGACTGGCTCTGATCAGAAACTAAGTCTGTGCATCCCACTCCCTGACCACCACTCAGCCATCTGACCGGCTTCTCACCCACCGCGACACCTCCAAGCCACCCTCCAGCCTGTGGTCAGACAGCAAGTGGACACAGCAAGTGAAGCAGCGTTGATAGCACATTCTACACCACGTGCATGCTACCAAAGTCAGTGTATTTAAAAAGCTAAAAAAAAAAGTGGTGGAGTCTCCAGAGGGACAGAAAACAACTGAAAGATACATGAGGAAAAGTATATTCCAAGAAGGGAGGAATTAAAGACAAAATGAAATTGTTTCTCTGTAACCCAAGACCACACTCACTACCATGTCAGTTCCATTCCTTAATGACTTATCCATGCCTTTCATGGCTTGTCTAGCATTCTTTGGATGGGAAATGCAGATTTATGCCACAAGGTTCCAAAGAGGCAGGTGAGTATAAGGAAAAAAAAAACAACAAATTTCCTACCCACCTGCTCCCCCAGCACAGCGACCAGCCTCCGCATCCTCCCAGAGGCCACATCCCCAGCTTGGAGTCTTATGGGCAAAGCATTTCTGCACGTGGTGGTAATACAGCCCCCAGGATGCTCGTCACCATTCCTGGAAGATGAGATTGCTGGCCCACTGAGCCTTCTTCTGAAAAGATCTTTGGGGATTCTGCTGTCCCAAAGATGCTCTTCTGGTAGCCTCATCTCTCGACCTGCAGACCTCCGTGCTCTGGGGTCCTGTCTTCCAGCCCATGTAGCACTCATGCCCCTGTCCGCTTGTTCCAGCTGCAGCCACAGCCCCTTCAGCTTAGAGTCTTATGGGCAAAGCATTTCTGCACGTGGTGGTCATACAGCCCCCAGGATGCTCGTCACCATTCCTGGAAGATGAGGTTGCTGGCCCACTGAGCCTTCTTCTGAAAAGATCTTTGGGGATTCTGCTGTCCCAAAGATGCTCTTCTGGTAGCCTCATCTCTCGACCTGCAGACCTCCGCGCTCTGGGGTCCTGTCTTCCAGCCCATGTAGCACTCATGCCCCTGTCCGCTTGTTCCAGCTGCAGCCACAGCCCCTCTTTCAACCCCACTGTGTGTGCCAAAGCCACCAGCCCTTCCTGCTCACTCCCCCGAGTCCTCTCCTGCTGCCAGGGATGGGCCCCGTGTTCATTCTGACTCGGAAGGCACATGGGCATTTGAGGCTTGATTCTAATGCCAAGTTGCTTCTCATGTAAGACTCCCTCAGAAAGGATGATCATGGCTTTGTTTCTGGAGCCATCTGTGTGTGTATGTGTGAGTATGAGTGTGTGTGTGTGTGAACTTCTCTGACTGTCTTTGGTGATGCAAGCCGACAAATGAAGGTATCCATGCCACCATCCCCTTTCCCATTGCCAGTGTATCTGTATTTAAAGTCTTGGTTTCTCCTTCTGGACGGTGTAGCCACTCTTTCAAAGGTAAGTCAGTCTTCCTAAACTCTAGCTGATGAATTAGCAGCAGTAGCAGCAACCAAAACAAATAAGCAATTAAACAAAAGCACACCTCCAGGTAACACACTGCCCTGCATTTTAGGAGTCACAACAATGTACAATGCTTGAAGGACATCCGAGCTACCGCAAAGGACCACACAGCTCCATCGCCCCCTTCGCTTGGTCTCATCTGACCCCACACTATACCAGCACAAGGGCCTCGTTTCCCCACCCCCACTCCTTAGAGGGATCACTTTTCCCCAAGTCCTTATTTTAAACTGTCCACCTATATACCTGTTTCACTTTGTTCATCTGCCAACTAACAGGCCTGCTTTTCATCCGCAGCATGGTCTGATCCCCAGCAATCCCAGAGTCACCTCGCCCTATCACTCCCTTGATTCAAACCAGCCAAGTATACCTGGGATTGTGCATTTTGTTTCTGGGAGTTTGGATTTGATCTGAACATCTTACCTGTTGTCTAAGGCTGGCACCACCCAAGCTCTGAGACCCCTGAGTTCATCTTTCACCTCCCTACCCTCACTCACCTAGCACCAGCCAGCTGGCCCTTTTCCTGACCTCAAAAGTGCCAGCTACCTCCCATTTGGACATGGACTTCTGCAGCAGCAAACCGCAGCCAGTTCCCCTCTCCTCCGGCCTTCTCACCATTTGAGTTCACACTTTGGTCTGAGACTAAACTAGCAGACGCCCCCAGGCACATTCTGTAGCAGTTCCTGTTTGGTTTCCTCTGAGTGCCTAGCAGTGGTTACAGTTTTCCTTGCTGACTCACCTGCTAAGTTTTATTCTCCCCTCTAGGAGTTCCATGAGATGAGCACTTTCAGCTATCTTGGATCCCCAAGCACAAAATGTTGTTGTTTAGCTGTTAAGTCATGTCTGACTCCTTTGTAACCCCATGGACTGTTGCCCACCAGGCTCCTCTGTCCATGGGATTTCCCAGGCAAGGATATGGAGTGGGTTGCCATTTTCTTTTTCAGGGTATCTTCCCAACCCAGGGATTGGACTCATGTCTCCTGCATTGGCAAGTAGATTCTTTACCACTGAACCACCAGAGAAGCCCAGGCATAAAATAGTTCCTTGCATACAGTAATCGTTCAACAAACGTTATGGAATGAATGAATAAATCCATGAATGAATATGGTAATTAGCAAAGGGAATGAATGGAGAATATCACTTTTCACAAGAAGAACTGTATAAAACTCTGAAGTTGCAGTTTGCTTCCCTATATCTTTCTTATCAAGGAATCAAAGATTCCTCAAAGCTTCAAGGACTAATTTTCAGTATAAATTATGGTTCAAGGGCCATATGATTTCCACTTCACCCCACTGCAACAAGCAGCCTCTGGGCATGTGGCCACCTTTGCAAGATTCATTTCTATTTTGTGCTAACACAGCTATTTTGGTAACTATAGCTATAGAAACACAGGTAGTAAAGACTTTGAACTTGAAGCCTGAACTTCACCCACTGACTAAGATAACCTGCAGGTGATACAGAAACCCTGCCATAAGAAGGTGCGGTGGCCAGAGCTCTGACCTGGCCCCAATAACCACCCCACTCTGGAATTTCCTCCTCTGATTGCAGGCAGGACTTGCCGCTGTCCTCTAATCACAGAGTTCAGTACACAGAGGCAACTCCTGGGATTATGCTGTGTGCCGAAGGTAAAGGAACTTGGCAGGCATAGTCAAGGTCCCTGGTCAGATGGCAACAGAAATCATCGTGGGTGGCCTCGGGGTCAGAGTCCAAGCAGCGGGACTCCCCATTCCAGTGGACTTGAAGACTCACACATCCAGGAGTGCCACAGTGGCGAGGGAATGCTTCTGTCACCCACCATGAGCTTGGAAGAGGGGCTCAGCCTCAGGCAAGGCTGCAGCCCTGCCAGCTCACCAACCACAGCTTCTGAGATCCTGAGCAGAGGACCAGCCAAGCCATCTCAGACTCCTGCCTGTGGAAACCACGGGGAGATGAACATGTGTTGTTAAAGCTGCCACCCTGCAGTCATTTGTGGCCAGCAACAGAAAGCTAATACAAGGGCAGTGAGCAACTCTATGCCATTATGGGGGACTACTCCAAAACTTCGGCCACCTGGTGCCAAGAGCCGACTCCTTGAAAAAGATCCTGATGCTGGGAAAGACTGAGGGCAGGAGGAGAAGGGGGTGACAGATGATGAGATGGTTGGATGGCATCATGGATTCAATGGACATGGATTTGAACACACTCTGGGAGATGGTGGGGGACAGGGAAGCCTGGCATGCTGCAGTCCATGGGGTTGCAAAGAGTCAGACACAACTGAGTGATATACAAGGGCAGTGAGCAACTCTATGCCATTATAGGGGGACTACTCCAAAACTTAGACCACCTGGTGCCAAGAGCCGACTCCTTGAAAAAGATCCTGATGCTGGGAAAGACTGAGGGCAGGAGGAGAAGGGGGTGACAGACGATGAGATGGTTGGATGGCATCATGGATTCAATGGACATGGATTTGAACACACTCTGGGAGATGGTGGGGGACAGGGAAGCCTGGCATGCTGCAGTCCATGGGGTTGCAAAGAGTCAGACACAACTGAGCGACTGAACAATGGTGAGGATGATATTTTAGCCCCACAAAACTCTCCTGTGCAGAAAGAGCATCTTCCACAACTTGAACATGTGTTGTTAAAGCTGCCACCCTGCAGTCATTTGTGGCCAGCAACAGAAAGCTAATACAAGGGCAGTGAGCAACTCTATGCCATTATGGGGGACTACTCCAAAACTTCGGCCACCTGGTGCCAAGAGCCGACTCCTTGAAAAAGATCCTGATGCTGGGAAAGACTGAGGGCAGGAGGAGAAGGGGGTGACAGATGATGAGATGGTTGGATGGCATCATGGATTCAATGGACATGGATTTGAACACACTCTGGGAGATGGTGGGGGACAGGGAAGCCTGGCATGCTGCAGTCCATGGGGTTGCAAAGAGTCAGACACAACTGAGTGACTGAACAATGGTGAGGATGATATTTTAGCCCCACAAAACTCTCCTGTGCAGAAAGAGCATCTTCCACAACTCAGACTCTCCCTCAAGCAATCATCTCACCTGACGAAGGAAAATGAATACATGGACTTTCTCTGGCACTTCAAATGAAAACTCAGGCACCCTAGGATTCCCGATTTTACCCCAGAGCAGTCTGTTGGTTTCAGAAATGGGCATGTGCTATAGCAGGCAGGGATCAAAAGTGGTCAACGCACAGTTTGGGGAAAAGAAACTAGAGACAGAATGAAAGTTTTAAAGACGGGACCTGGAGACTCAAGCCCTCTTGGGTCCAGAGCCCTGTTCCTCGGAGACATACCACGGTTACTTGGTATCTTGGCAAGCAGGAAGTATCTGCTGTGCTACGATGAAGTCAGCCTACTGTGTCCCTGGTCACGTCTCCCATTTCATTGATTACTTTAAACTCTCTTTGTTATTTTTTGGTACAAGGGCTCTCACCTAGCTGGAGGTCGTGCCTTGGGAAGACATCTCAGTTGTGTGCACATCAGCCTTCTGAACTCGCGCTGACACGGCATCCAAGGTCCACACTGTGTTTTTCCTTAGCTGAGTGGCATGACAACCCCAACACACAAAACGCAACAGCTCAGCACAAAACACCTGCTTTCACTGATGTAATATCTGCCATTAGATGTTAATCCAACCATAGAGCCTGTTTTCTGCAGTGACTCAGGCCCAGCACCTCAAGGAGCCAACTGCCATCAGCTCATAGACCACAACTGTCACCATCTCCTCCCATCTCCGCACTCAGAGACAGCTCATGAGCAGCGTGAAACTGGCCTTGCTGGGAGTATCGACACCATGAAACTAGCAAACGTCACCAATATGTTGACTGTGTCCCCCAGAGCGCTGGTTGCTCTACACTGACCAGCATTCCTCTGACCATCCATCTCAACACGTGGCCTCTGGGATCACCAGGGCAGAGGATGATGCATCCAGAGAGAAACACACCAGCTCTTAAGGGACTGAACCTGGAAAAGGCACATGATTCTGGTAAGAGCCCACTGGCCAGAACGTGTCACACAGACCTGCCTGACTGCCCAGGATCCAGGGGCCACATGGACCTTTGATGAGAAGCAAGAGTCATCACCATCCTGTGGACAAGCAGAGCTCAGAGAAAGAGCACCAGCTCGTAACAGGAAATTCCAGCCACCAACCACGGGGAGGAGAAGGGGACGGCAGAGGATGAGATGGTTGGATGGCATCACCGACTCAATGGACATGACTTTGAGCAAGCCTGGGAGACAGTGAAGGATGGGGAAGCCTGGCGTGCTGCAGTCCGTGGAGCCCCAAAGAGTCGGACATAACTGAACAGTTGAACAACAACACAACATGGGAAAGTCTGCATGCACTTCCCTGGAAGCACAGAGGAGGATGCAAATTGTCAGAAGACTGAGAAGCTACATCAGATGTTTGCAATACAGAAAAAATAGTTCAAGGTTATTGGTGACAGCTGTTTTAAGCTTTTTAAAGAAATCCCATTTGCAGGAAGGATTCAACTAGTTATAGGAGACTGATTACAGAGTGAATGAAGTGTGTGTTCAGAGCTTAATTAACTGTTGAGAACAGCTCAGTGCTGGATGAAGACACAAGCAGGGCACAGTAGTGGGCAGTGACAGAGCAGCTCTGATTTAGGGCAGCTGGCAAAGAAGGCCTTACCACGCTAACCCTCAAGCTAATCCAAAGGGTAAGTTTCATATGCACGAGTGGATGGCTATTCTGTGACAAATAGTGTCTCTACTGAGTAAACAATGTTTTAATAGTTAAGACCATGGGTCAAGCTGGGGTACCTCCTATGGTAAAGTTGCAAAGGGATTCAGTCTTGTTAACAGTAGGAACTTTCATCACAAAGGAATAGATATAGATGTGGTAGGTATATACAATGGAATATTACTCAACCATAAAAAATAATGTCATTTGCAGCAACATGTGGAGAAGGCAATGGCAACCCACTCCAGTACCCTTGCCTGGAAAATCCCATGGATGGAGGAGCCTGGTAGGCTGCAGTCCACGGGGTTGCAAAGAGTTGGATATGACTGAGCGACTTCACTTTACTTTTCACTTTCATGCATTGGAGAAAGAAATGGCAATCCACTCTGGTGTTCTTGTCTGGAGAATCCCAGGGACAGCAGAGCCTGGTGGGCTGCCGTCTATGGGCTCGCACAGAGACGGACACGACTGAAACGACTTAGCAGCAGCCACAGCAACATGGATGGACCTAGAGATTATCACACTAAGCAAAGTAAGTCAGAAAGAGAAAGACAAATACCATACATCCTGTGCATGTGAACCCTAAAATATGACCCAGGTGAACTAATCTATGAAGCAGAAACAGACTAGACAGAGAGAACAAATCCGCAGTTGCCAAAGCAGAGAGGGCTGGGGGAAAGTGAAGGAAAGATTAGAAGTTTGGGGTTAGTAGATGCAAACTGCTATATACAGGACAAATAAACCACAAGGCCTTACTCTCTAGCACAGAGAACTATAGTCAACATCCTGTGAGGAAAAAATAATGGAAAAGAATATGAAAAAGAAAAAAAATATATATATATATATGACTAAGTAGAGTACTGGAGTGGGCTGCCATTGCCTTCTCCACTTTGCTATACAGCAGACATTAATACATCATTGCAGATCAACTAAATTTCAATAGAATAAAGCAAAAAGAGAAAAAGGACCCGGATGTCTGGGAGGCTCCAGGATACAGTGGCTGCAGAACGGCCATTGTCGTGATAATTGGGGGAAGAGGATAAATTTTGGAGATTGGAAAACGGGAAGTCCAAAAAAGTGAAGGGTTAGCAGACAACATAGGGTCATAGAAGAGATAAACAGGCCAAGGAAAATCAAGCGTTCGGCTCACAGTCCTACCTGCAGAGAGAGGGGCGGCGCTAGAAGCGGAGCTGAGGATGCCCCCACCCAGAGCAGCCACAGGAGGCTGCAGTGGGGGAGGCGGTGAGAAATAACCTGCCAGCGCTTAGGAATCCCACCCTCTTAATACCAAGATGGTAAAATGACTTCTACTCAAACACACAAACTACGAAAAATCCTCCTGACCAAACATGTGACTTCTGTGTTTGTGGAGTCAGGGAAGGACTGAGGTTAGGAGGAGCCATGTTATCAAATAAATTTAGTTGTAATATTTACAACTTGCTTATTGCATCATGCAAATTAGACTGACAGCCTCTCGTGGCTAATTGGTCCGTCGTCGACTGCTTATCCATCACTTCAGCGGTGATTAACCTGGCTTCAGTGAACCTGGTGCTTCCTCTCTCTCGGGGCACAGAGCCATCTGCTTCTGCTCCATCAGGGAAGCCAGCGTCCGCGTTGCCCTCCAGCGTTTCGGGCTCAGATGCTGGTGATCCCGCTCACTGAGGGAAGACCTTTAACCCGAGGGGAGGAGCCGAGTAGGTCTGCCCTACAGGATGCGGTCTTGGTCCCCCGTGGAGAGCGCCCTGGGCCCCAGGACTGCAGTTTGCCAGAGTGACCACGAGGTGGCAGTGGTTTCTCGTGCTGCCGTCCGTGCGCTAAAGCAGGCTCTGCGCTAACTCAGTTCCCGCGGGCATCGCTCCTCTCACCCAGGGCGGTGGGCCCCCGGTTATCCGCCGACGAGGGGCCAAAGCCCGGCTCTTCACCCAGTGAGCTCACACGCAATTAATCGCCCTTCTTCAGGAAAACCCTGTCTTTCCTTCCCTTTGTGTGTGTGTGTTTACTTTTATGGACATTTCTAAACAGACCCAAAAATAGAGAAAATGCTAAATTGAACACTTGTTTGTCTCTCGTTTTTGACACGATAGTGAACATTAAGGATCGTGGCCCAGGTCCACTCGTTTTTAGTCAAATAGAACACAACTGCTTCTTTTTTAAGGATTTTTAAAGTCTTTATTGAATTGGTACAGTATCCTTGCTTCTGTTCTATATTCTGGTTTCCTGGCCACAAGGCATGTGGGATCATAGTTTTCTGATCAGGGATCAAATCTGTACCTCCTGCATTGGAAGGCGAAATGCCAACCATTGAGCCACCAGGGAAGTCCCCATAATTGCTTCTTAATACCTGAATACTAAAAACTAAAAGTAGAAATTTGTGTCAACGTATTTACATATGCACTCCAAGTTCCAAAAGGATCTGAGGCCAAGAAAATGTAAATGTAGTCCCCCACGTTCCACAGCCAGCTCACCACCTGGGATTACTGCCATCCTTGTAAACAGAAGTGTCCACCCGGAAAACCATTTACAAAGAGGTTGTAGTTGCTAAGCTCTGTTCCTGAGCAGCAGGGCATCTTTATCTCTGTTGGTGTTGAGGTCTGGGGAGCAGTGGTGGAGGAGGAGTTGAGCGAGAAAGTCAGCTCTATGGACAAGAAAAGGGGGTGGGCATAATCGGGTCCAGACAGAGGAAGCGGTGGGAACCCAGAGTCTTTGTGGAGAGGTTAGTCCAAGCGGACAAGCAGAAGGAAGAAAGTCTTCCGCGGATCAGGGAAGGCAACAGCAACACTTCTCCCAAGAATCCCGAGGAGGAAGGCGTGGCCATGAGTCTGCTAAGGAGACAGATGTTGTTGTCACAGCCTGTCTCCCTCGCACCGCCCACCCCCCCACCTGCCACACACACACAGCGGGAGAGCGAGGGTGGGTCCAGGCAGCCCGGTCACGGTCCCATGTTCCCTCAGCACTCCTCCCAAGTAGGCTGGGGGTGCCCACCACCACCACCCTAGCCATCACAGCTTCTGCCCTGGGGCTGGGCCTACCTTTCCTGCCTGTCTTACTCCAGCTCCTCCTCCCTTGCGGTTGTTCAGTCGCTAAGTCACGTCCGATCCTTTGTGACCCCATGAACTGCAGCATGCCAGGCTTCCTTGTCCTTCATTCTCTCCCGGAGCTTGCTCAAACTCATGTCCATTGAGTTGGTGATGCCATCCAACCATTCATTCTCTGTTGTCCCCTTCTCCTCTTTCCCTCAATCTTTCCCAACATCAGGGTCTTTTCCAGTGAGTTGGCTCTTCACATCAGGTAGCCAAAGTATTAAAGCTTCAGCATTCGTCCTTCCAATGAACATCCAGGACTGATTTCCTTTAGGATGGACTGGTTGGATCTCCTTGCAGTCCAAGGGACTCTCAGGAGTCTTCTCCAACACCACAGTTCAAAAGCATCAATTCTTTGGCGCTCAGCTTTCTTTACAGTCCAACTCTCACATCCATACATTTCTGTTGTCCCCTTCTCCTCTTTCCCTCAATCTTTCCCAACATCAGGGTCTTTTCCAGTGAGTTGGCTCTTCACATCAGGTAGCCAAAGTATTAAAGCTTCAGCATTCGTCCTTCCAATGAACATCCAGGACTGATTTCCTTTAGGATGGACTGGTTGGATCTCCTTGCAGTCCAAGGGACTCTCAGGAGTCTTCTCCAACACCACAGTTCAAAAGCATCAATTCTTTGGCGCTCAGCTTTCTTTACAGTCCAACTCTCACATCCATACATGACCACAGGGAAAACCAGTGCTTTTTAATATACTGGTGATGATGACAAAGGTGAAGGTGATGATGATGGAGGTGATGGTGGTGATGGTGGAGGTGATGGTGGAGGTGATGGTGGAGGTGATGGTGGTGATGGTGGAGGTGATGGTGGTGATGGTGGAGGTGATGGTGGTGATGGTGGAGGTGATGGTGGAGGTGATGGTGATAATCACGGAGGTGATGGTGGTGATGGTGGAGGTGATGGTGATGGTGGAGGTGATGGTGATAATCACGGAGGTGATGGTGATAATGGTGGAGGTGATGGTGATGGTGGAGGTGATGGTGATAATCACGGAGGTCAAAAGCATCAATTCTTTGGCACTCAGCTTTCTTTACAGTCCAACTCTCACATCCATACATGACCACAGGAAAAGCCAGTGCTTTTTAATATACTGGTGATGATGACAAAGGTGAAGGTGATGATGATGGAGGTGATGGTGATAATCACGGAGGTGATGGTGGTGATGGTGGAGGTGATGGTGATGGTGGAGGTGATGGTGGTGATGGTGGAGGTGATGGTGATGGTGGAGGTGATGGTGATGGTGGAGGTGATGGTGGTGATGGTGGAGGTGATGGTGATGATAATAGAGGGCATGGTGAAGATCATGTTTATGGTGGTGGTGATGATGGTGGTGGTAATGGTCCTACTGAGAAGTCATCATGTCTCAAGCACTGTTCTAGGTGCTTCAGATATCTGTGTCCTTTAACCCTCACAATAACTAACTTTCTGACCTGCTCTCTGGCCACCGGTAAGTGTTCAGGAGGAGTTTTTGTGGACTCACTCATTGGTTAAGGCTCTCAGTCAGGATCAGAAGATGCAGAAGAGTGACTGGGTGCAGAAGCTGTCATAGCTGTGCAAGGTGTCTCGGGTGGAAGGTGTCACAATTCACGCTACCTTTAGCATTACAGCTGTTTAAACTCGACCTTGGCGCTGCCGAGCGTGGTGCTGGCTGCACCACCACAATAGACTCTGAGGTGGGGGTGCGCTCCACGTGCCCAGTGGGGATGCACCACCTGACGTTTTGTCCATGCCAGGAGTGCCGCTGGCAAGCAAGAGGCATCTCAGAAAGCCGGTATCACCAGCCTTGAAGACCAGGAGGCTCCCTGAGGGTTGTGCGTGTGGGTGAGGAGCAGTTTGGTGGGCTGGAAACTGCTGAATCCAGAGCTCACTCTTGTGTGAGCTCCTGTGCAAACGTGGAAACAGGGCTTCCAGGGGCAGAGGAGGCCTGCTTGGGGCGTGCACGCTCCCAACGTCACATTCCTGTCGGATCCGTTTGCTTCAGTAACTGCGTTTCTTCTAGACCAGAAGAGTTGCTTACATTTTAAATGTAAGTGAAAATATCTCACATAGTCTAGAGTGAGGATTCCGTAACTCTGCCCAAGCCTGGAAGAAACCTCATTCCCCTGCCCCAAGTGCCCAAACCCATGGCAGCCCTCAGATGCACGTGTAAATAGAGGTGGGATCCCCTCTGATGTTCCAGTACCACCAGGAAGGCATCCGTGTGTGAGCTGTGTGGTCCCCACACATGGAGGGCAGCCTCCTTGGGCAAAGATGCAAGGAGCAGGTGTGACAGTAGCTGAACAATCTGTAGGACCCCTCAGAGCACCCAGGACCCACCTCATCCAGGGTACAAGGTCACACATGGGGCCATCTTCCCACACAAGGCCTGTGGAAGCCCCTAGAGGAATGTTAGTGGGGGCCACATGCAGTCTGTGACACGTGTCCTCTCAGACAGCACACAGCGGAAGCCAGTGGGTTTCTGATGGGATCCCTGACCTTCAGAGTTTGCTGGGATCTCAGCTGTTGGTACACGTCTGCCTCTGATATGAGCAATGTCTGTTCCAAGATGTCGCTTAATTGACTGGTACTGGACAGAACACCCAGGAAGGATGCCAGACATGAGACCCTGCTCACTTGGCAGCATCTACCAGGGGCCACCAAGGACCAAAGAGGGGGTCCCCTTTCACTAGGAAGCCTCGGCTAAAGCTGGCCGCACAAAATCGGCCATCAGCCACGAGGACACTCAGGGCCCTTCCTGACCTGACAGTGACTCGGCCGTTTTTAAGAAGCTTACTTTTCAAGACAGTCTTCATGGAAAAGAGGACCCTGAATCCAGACTCCAGGAGATTCTGACGTTCCCTCCTTGAAATCTGCACGTCTCCTCGGGATGTGGACCTTTGGAAAGTTGACAAATCATTTAAACACCTGCCTGAGGCTGGGCCCACCCCACAAGGACCCCAGGGAGTCAGGATGGGGTTCTGGGTCCCTGGTCCAGGAATCACTTAACCGCCGTTCATCAAGGACTGGACATGGCTCAGCATCATAACCAGCAGCCAGGCACCCTGGTGAGCAGATTCCCTCCTCCCCTCTCCTCTCCCTTCTCTCTTTGCCCTTCTCTTCGTATCATTTTTAAATTTTTTTGAAGTGTAGTTGATTTTAGCCCTCAGATGCACGTGTAAATAGAGGTGGGATCCCCTCTGATGTTCCAGTACCACCAGGAAGGCATTCGTGTGTGAGCTGTGTGGTCCCCACACATGGAGGGCAGCCTCCTTGCGCAAAGATGCAAGGAGCAGGTGTGACAGTAGCTGAACAATCTGTAGGACCCCTCAGAGCACCCAGGACCCACCTCATCCAGGGTACAAGGTCACACATGGGGCCATCTTCCCACACAAGGCCTGTGGAAGCCCCTAGAGGAATGTTAGTGGGGGCCACATGCAGTCTGTGACACGTGTCCTCTCAGACAGCACACAGCGGAAGCCAGTGGGTTTCTGATGGGATCCCTGACCTTCAGAGTTTGCTGGGATCTCAGCTGTTGGTACACGTCTGCCTCTATATGAGCAATGTCTGTTCCAAGATGTCGCTTAATTGACTGGTACTGGACAGAACACCCAGGAAGGATGCCAGACATGAGACCCTGCTCACTTGGCAGCATCTACCAGGGGCCACCAAGGACCAAAGAGGGGGTCCCCTTTCACTAGGAAGCCTCGGCTAAAGCTGGCCGCACAAAATCGGCCATCAGCCACGAGGACACTCAGGGCCCTTCCTGACCTGACAGTGACTCGGCCGTTTTTAAGAAGCTTACTTTTCAAGACAGTCTTCATGGAAAAGAGGACCCTGAATCCAGACTCCAGGAGATTCTGACGTTCCCTCCTTGAAATCTGCACGTCTCCTCGGGATGTGGACCTTTGGAACGTTGACAAATCATTTAAACACCTGCCTGAGGCTGGGCCCACCCCACAAGGACCCCAGGGAGTCAGGATGGGGTTCTGGGTCCCTGGTCCAGGAATCACTTAACCGCCGTTCATCAAGGACTGGACATGGCTCAGCATCATAACCAGCAGCCAGGCACCCTGGTGAGCAGATTCCCTCCTCCCCTCTCCTCTCCCTTCTCTCTTTGCCCTTCTCTTCGTATCATTTTTAAATTTTTTTGAAGTGTAGTTGATTTACAACATTGTGTTAGCGTCAAGCATACAGCATAGTGATTCAGATATGTGTGTGTGTGCGTGCATATATATACACATTCAGATATGTGTGTGTGTACATATATATACATTCAGATGTGTGTGTGTGTGCGTGCATATATATACACATTCAGATATGTGTGTGTGTACATATATATACATTCAGATGTGTGTGTGTGTGTGCGTGCATATATATACACATTCAGATATGTGTGTGTACATATATATATACATTCAGACATGTGTGTGTGTACATATATATACATTCAGATATGTGTGTGTGTGTGTATACATATATATACATTCAGGTGTGTGTGTGTGTGTGTACACCAGCCTGGTGTGTGCGTGTGTGCATATATATACATTCAGATGTGTGTGTGTGTGTGTATACACTAGCCTGGTGTGTGTGTGTGTGCATACATATATATACATTCAGATGTGTGTGTGTGTGTGTCCAAGTATCAGACACAGTGGCGAGCTGGCAACAGCAAGATGTTTTGGTGCAAATGACTCTCAGGACCTGCTCTCTCCATCCAAGAGAGGACAGGAGCATTTCTGAATGAGGGAGAAATGTAAAGCAAAACGTACAACTGTTTCCACTTGTTTTCCAGCCACACATACACAGCTCTAGCAATTTACAATCTGGAGAAACACACAAGACGGGAATATCATCAGTTGTTCTTGAGCTCGGGTGAAGCGCCTGCATGTGGAGGAGAACACAGACTTCTGTCCTTTGCAATGAAGCAAAGCAACTGCCCTGTGGCTAGACGCAAAGGGGTCCACCCACAGCTCTTTCTGCCCCATCCCCCATCACTGTGCAGGGTGCCCCGAATCACTAGGCAGCAAGAGCCAGCAACCCAGCAGCTTCAGAATGATTGCCAAAGGTGTGGTGCCTGGCTTCTGGCTTATTTAAAATGCTCTTCCAGGCTCCACAGTCGAGACAGCTTCTGTTTGCAATGTGAAGCTGGTTTCAGAAGGTCCCAGGGACTTGCCCTCAGCTTCCCAACCCTTCTAGCTCCCTTGCCTCTCTCATCTTAAGGATGTCCCTGGAAGGATACACTGACATCACCATGACAGTGATGAAGCCTGGAGACAATGTGAGTGGCAGAAAGGACTCAGACTCAGGAGACCTGGGGTCCAAGACCAGCCAGGCCCTTAAGTCTCTGGGTGACCTTGAAATACTCATTCAGATCTCCCACACCCTTCCTTTTCCTCATGCATGACAATGAGGCAGTCAGAGAGACCACTCTCAAGTTCTCACCTGGCTTACAAATTCTAAGCATCTAATTACTTTTCCTTATGCTCTAACCCACGTCTTTCTGGTTGTAACATGCTCAGTCTTCTGTTTCTGCCTTCAGTGGGGTTGAGAGGAGGCAGTTGCTTTCATCAAAATAATAATGATCTCCTCTATACCAGGGGTCCCCAAACTCTAGGATCTAATGCCTGGTGATCTGAGGTGGAGCTGATGTAATATTGGTAACAATAGAAATAAGTACAAAATAAATGTAATGCATCTGAATCATCCTGAAACCATGGCAGCGGCCACTACCCTGGTCATGGAAAAATTGTCTTCCACAAAACTGGTCCCTGGTGCCAGAAAAGATGAGAACCACTGTTCTATACTGTCTTGAGTCAAGACATGTGTGTGCCAGTCAGCTTGTCCCTGTGAGCCTACTGTACGCTCTGGCCTAGGACCAAGCTCTGGGGACAATCAGAGAAGGCAAGGCCTGTCTGAAGAAACTCTTCTTAGTCTCTATGTGGCTAAAGGTAGGGTGGGGAGAACTAGCCGCAAACACAAAAACAAAATATAATCAACATTCTGATCCGAAGATCAGTTGTTCAAACTGAATCAAATCTTTGTTTATCACTTCAGATCACAAAAATGTATGGCAGAAAGTGACCTGAGAAATGACAACTCCCACTTTTCCTTACATTAGAGATGAAGCAGCTGGCCCTGAGAGGGCAGGAACTCCCCCAGGATCACACAGGAGCTTAGCAGCAGAGACTGTAACAGACCCCCAGCTGGGGCTCCTCCTCATGCCCCTAGCCTGTCCTGTGGCCCCAGGGACCTTTGCTTGTATGTACTGAACTTCAGGGCCTCCCACACACAGTCATGGCTGCTGTCTAGCCATTTCACCCTCTAGACCCATCTCTTTAAATAGCCATGCCACTAGGGAGAATCTGTGTGCCCACAGTAGACTGGGTAAATCCCAATGCCAGTCAGTCCTTGGACCCCAACTTGGGATCTCAAATCACTTCTACCCTGACCTCTGACCTTCAGGTCACAAGTGGGGGAGAGACCAGAGGGTCTGCTTGTGGTCAAGCTGGAAAGTCTGTGAGTTAGACCAGGAGGAATAAGCACATTATTCTAAAACTGAGGGTCATACCAGCTATGACATGTCCAGGGCTCACTATGCACAAGGTTCTGAATGTATTTTACATGACTGATCTCACTGAATCCCCTATAACATAACCCTATGAGGTAGCTGGTTTTATTAACTGTGCTTTATAACTATAGACACTGAGCTACAGAGATGTTCAAGGATTCCTGCAGATTATACAGCTAGTTAGTGGTAAAAGTGGGATTTCAGCCCCCATCTCCTTGCTACCTCACTATACCCTTAACTGCCCTGCTCTGAAGCCTCAAAGGCCCAGCCCAGCAGGTGAGAATGAGTTCTGGCCCAGCCAGCTACAGCACGTGGCCTTGGGTAATATCCAAGGGCCTCAGCTCCCCCTCACCCCACTACAGTTTCCCCAGGAGCAGGGTGAAGATAACTCAGCCGCCTGCCTGCCCCCATCTCCTCACCCTGCCTGACATCCAAGGAGCCACTCAGAATATTAATGACCCCACAATCCTGGAACTCCTCAACGCTCCAGGAAAGAGGAAGCATTAGGGTTCCTATAAGTTGGCTTCTGGCTGGCAGAAAAGAGTGAATTCCCCAAGTCAGGCTTTTAGCATTTAGGTCATCTCACCCCACTACAGTTTCCCCAGGAGCAGGGTGAAGATAACTCAGCCGCCTGCCTGCCCCCATCTCCTCACCCTGCCTGACATCCAAGGAGCCACTCAGAATATTAATGACCCCACAATCCTGGAACTCCTCAACGCTCCAGGAAAGAGGAAGCATTAGGGTTCCTATAAGTTGGCTTCTTGCTGGCAGAAAAGAGTGAATTCCCCAAGTCAGGCTTTTAGCATTTAGGTCATCAGCCCTTTGAGGATATGACAGGACAAAAACAGCTTTGTACCTTTTCCCCAGAAAAATGCACACATGCACACATATATTTTTGCATGACCATGAGTCAGGGGGAACCACAGACACTTCCAGAAGCCCAGCTAAGAAATTGAAGAATTGAAGTTGAAGAACACCTGCCCTAAATAATGATCAGCCCTCTTAGCCATTTGTGTTTGCAGTTTGTCAGCCAATGATCACACACATCAAAGTGAAGATTAACAGGGCACTTCGCTAGATGAGGTCAGGACAGGGGGAGGGGAATAAGGGTGTAAGACATAGTCCTGCAACTCAAACTGAAGACCCAGTGTTGAAGGAAAGATAAGCTCCTAAGAAATAATAGTTCTAAAAAATAAAAATTAATTAAAAAATTGATTAAAAAAAAAAGATTGCCCATGCAGCTCAATATAAGAAAAAAACACAGATATCTAAAAAAAATGGGTGGAAGATCTAAATAGACATTACTCTAAATGTCTATTGACAGATGGCCAACAAACACATACAAAGATGCTCAACATCACTAATTACTGGAGAGATGCAAATCAAAACTACAATGAGGTATCACCTCACACTGGTCAAGATGGCCACCATCAGAAAATCCACAACTAATAAATCTAGAGAGGGTATGGAGAAAAGTACACTGTTGGCTGGAATGTAAATTGGTACCACCACTATGGACAACAGTACTGATATTCCTTAAAAAACTAAAAATAGAACTACCATATTACCCAGCAATCCTACTCTTTGGCAAATACCTGAAGAAAACTGTATTACAAAAACATATATGTACCTCAATGCTTGGTGCATCCCAGTTGGTTCAGTGGTACAGTATTCCTGCCAATGTAGGAGATGCAGGTTTGATCCCTGGGTCAGGAAAATCCCCTGGAGGAGGAAATAGCAACCTACTCCAATATTCTTGCCTGGATAATCCCATTGACAAAGGAACCTGGTGGGCAATGGTCTATGGGGCTGCAAAGAGTCAGACATGACTGAGCATGTATGCACCACAATCTTCACTGCAGCACTATTTACCATAGCCAGAAATGGAAGCAGTGTAAGTCTCCATCAACAAATGAATGGATAAAGAAGATATGGCACATATATCAGCAGAATATTACTCAGTCACAAAAAGGACAAAATAACACTATTTACAGTGACATAGCTGGACCTAGAGATAGTCATACTGAATGAAGTAAGTCAGACTCAGAAAGACAAAGAGCATATTGCTTATATGCGGAGTCTTAAAAAAAATGAGGGTACAGTCAGTTCAGTCGCTCAGTCGTGTCCAACTCTGTGCGACCCCATGAATCGCAGCACGCCAGGCCTCCCTGTCCATAACCAACTCCCGGAGTTCACCCAAACTCACGTCCATCGAGTAATGATGCCATACAGCCATCTCAAACTCTGTCATCCCTTTCTCCTCCTGCCTCTAATCCCTCCCAGCATCAGAGTCTTTTCCAATGAGGAAACTCTTTGCATGAGGTGGCCAAAGTACTGGAGTTTCAGCTTCAGCATCATTCCCTCCAAAGAAATCTCAGGGCTGACCTCCTTCAGAATGGACTGGTTGGATCTCCTTACAGTCCAAGGGACTCTCAGGAGTCTTCTCCAACACCACAGCTCAAAAGCATCAATTCTTAGTGCTCAGCCTTCTTCACAGTCCAACTCTCACATCCATACATGACCACTGGAAAAACCATAGCCTTGACTAGATGGACTTTTGCTGGCAAAGTAAAGTCTTTGCTTTTCAATATGCTATCTAGGTTGGTCATAACATTTCTTCCAAGGAGTAAGCGTCTTTTAATTTCATGGCTGCAATCACCATCTGCAGTGATTTTGGAGCCCAGAAAAATAAAGTCTGACACTGTTTCCAGTGTTTCCCCATCTATTTCCCATGAAGTGATGGGACCGGATGCCATGATCTTCGTTTTCTGAATGTTGAGCTTTAAGCCAACTTTTTCACTCTCCACTTTCACTTTCATCAATTGCACTCATCTCACACACTAGTAAAGTAATGCTCAAAATTCTCCAAGCCAGGCTTCAGCAATACATGAACCGTGAACTTTCAGATATTCAAGCTCGTTTTAGAAGAGGCAGAGGAATCCGAGATCAAATTGCCAACATCTGCTGGATCATTGAAAAATTCCAGAAGAACATCTATTTCTGCTTTATTGACTATGTCAAAGCCTTTGACTGTGTGGATCACAATAAACTGTGGACAATTCTGAAAGAGACGGGAATACCAGACCACCTGATCTGCCTCTTGAGAAACTTATATGCAGGTCAGGAAGCAACAGTTAGAACTGGACATGGAACAACAGACTGGTTCCAAAGAGGAAAAGGAGTATGTCAAAGCTGTATATTGTCACCCTGCTTATTTAACTTATATGCAGAGTACATCATGAGAAACGCTGGACTGGAAGAAGCACAAGCTGGAATCAAGATTGCTGGGAGAAATATCAATCACCTCAGATATGCAGATGACACTACCCTTATGGTAGAAAGTGATGAGGAACTAAAAAGCCTCTTGATGAAAGCGAAAGAAGAGAGTGAAAAAGTTGGCTTAAAGCTCAACATTCAGAAAACGAAGATCATGGCATCCGGTCCCATCACTTCATGGGAAATAGATGGGGAAACACTGGAAACAGTGTCAGACTTTATCTTTTTGGGCTCCAAAATCACTGCAGATGGTGATTGCAGCCATGAAATTAAAAGATGCTTACTCCTTTGAAGGAAAGTTATGACCAACCTAGACAGCATATTAAAAAGTAGAGACATTACTTTGCCAACAAAAGTCCGTTTAGTCAAGGCTATGGTTTTTCCAGTGGTCATGTATGGATGCAAGAGTTGGACTGTGAAGAAGGCTTAGTGCCGAAGAATTGATGCTTTTGAACTGTGGTGTTGGAGAAGACTCTTGAGTCCCATGGACTGTAAGGAGATCCAACCAGTCCATTCTAAAGATCAGCCCTGGATGTTCTTTGGAAGGAATGATGCTAAACTGAAACTCCAGTACTTTGGTCACCTCATTGGAAGAGTTGACTCATTGGAAAAGACTCTGATGCTGGGAGGGATTGGGGGCAGGAGGAAAAGGGAATGACAGAGGATGAGATGGCTGGATGGCATCACCAACTTGATGGACGTGAGTTTGGGTGAACTCTGGGAGATGGTGATGGACAGGGAGGCCTGGCGTGCTGCGATTCATGGAGTCGCAAGGAGTCGGACATGACTGAGTGACTGAATTGAACTGAACTGAACTGATGAAAATAGATACACTAGATCCTGCATTTGTTTCCTAAGGCTGTCATTAGAAACAACTACAAACTAGGTGGTTTAAAACAATAGAACATTCCTCTCATGGTTCTGGAGTCTGTAAGTTGGAAACCAAATTACTGGCAGGGCTGTGTTCCCTCTGAAGATTCTGGGAAAGCATGAATCCTTCCTTGCTTCTTTCTAGCTCTTTTTGGCTCCTCCTGATCCTTGGTTTTCCTTGGCTTTTAGTTGCCTTCTTCTATCATGGTACATAGCTTTCTTATCTATGTGTGTCTCACTGTGTGCTTTCCTCTTTTTAAGAATAAAAGTATAAGTAATTGGACTCAGAGGCCTTCCCTAATCCAGTATGTTCTTCAGTTCAGTTCAGTCGCTCAGTTGTGTCCGACTCTTTGCGACCCCATGAATCACAGCACGCCAGGCCTCCCTGTCCATCACCAGCTCCTGGAGTTCACTCAAACTCATGTCCATCGAGTTGGTGATGCCATCCAGCCATGTTCTTACTTGATCACATCTGCAATGAATCTAATTTCAAATAAATTCATATTCTCAGGTTCCAGGGATTCAAGAATTTTGGGAGGATAGTATTTAATTCACCATAGATCCAACATATTTAAATTTTATCTACAACAGGGATATCTGCATTTTAAATCTCCCATTTTATTATAACACTGAAATCTTTATTTACAGCCTCTCCTATTTGCAATTTAGCTGATATAAATCTCTGTTACAAATAACATAAATTCTTATTACATTACTATTCTAAGCCAATTCTACCGTATGCTACTTTTTTATTGAATATAGGCACATGTATGCTGATTCTTACTATAAATCTTTATTTACAGCCTCTCCTATTTGCAATTTAGCTGATATAAATCTCTGTTACAAATAACATAAATTCTTATTACATTACTATTCTAAGCCAATTCTACCGTATGCTACTTTTTTATTGAATATAGGCACATGTATGCTGATTCTTACTAAAGCACAGTCAGTCAGTCAGATCAGTTGTTCAGGTATGTCCAACTCTTTGCAACCCCATGGACTGTGGCATTCCAGGCTTCCCTGTCCATCACCAACTCCTGGAGCTTACTCAAACTCACATCCATTGAGTCTGTGATGTGATCCAACCATCTCATCCTCTGTCGTCCCCTTCTGCTCCTACCTTCAATCTTTCCTAGCATTAGGGTCTTTCCCAATGAGTCAGTTTTTCGGATCAGGTGGCCAAAGAAGTGGAGTTTCATCTTCATCATCAGTCCTTCTGATGAATATTCAGGACTGATTTCCTTGAGGATTGACTGGTTTGATCTCCTTGTAGGCCAAGGGACTCTCAAGAGTCTTTTCTAACACCACAGTTCAAAAGTATCAATTCTTCGGTGCTCAGCTTTCTTCATGGTTCAACTCTCACATCCATACATGACTACTAGAAAAACCAAAGCTTTGACTAGGTTAACCTTTGTTGGCAAAGTAATGTCTTTGCTTTTTAATATGCTGTCTAGAGTTGTCATAGCTTTTCTTCCAAGGAGCAAGCGTCTTTTAATTTCATGGCTGCAGTCACCTTCTGCAGTGATTTTGGAGCACAAGAAAATAGAATCTGTTATGGTTTCCATTGTTTCCCCATCTATTTGCCATGAAGTGATGGGACCAGAAGCCATGATCTTTGTTTTTTGAATGTTGAGTTTTAAGCCAACTTTTCAACTCTTCTCTTTCACTTTCATCAAGAGGCTCTTTAGTTCTTTTTCTGCCATCAGGGTGGTGTCATCTGTATATCTGAGGTTATTGATATTTCTCCCTAAAGTAGATTTTTATGAAACTCACATTTAAACAGTTGGAATCAAACTGATTCATCCTCTCCTCCAATGCCACCTCCCTCTGCCACTGGTGAGATTTCAGTCTGTAATTCTCTCTGATGGTCTGTTTCTAGTGTTACCTGTTGACATGATACATGATGACACTGAGCACAAACACTTTCCCCTAAAAACAGGAACAAAGATTTCCACTATCCACATCTCTAGTTAACATTTTAATAAAAGTCTTAGACAATGGAATAACAAATAAATAGCAAGAATACAGATTTTAAAGGAATATATAAAACTATCTTTATTTACAGACATTATCATTATATTTATAAAAAGCCCTGAATAATCCACCAAAAAGTCACTAAATATAAGTGAATATATCAAGACTCTGACTACAAAACTAGAAAAAATTAATTGATTTCTATATATAGTTAAATAACTGAACATTGTTTAAATGGTACATTTTAATAGCATAATATATTAAGAAAGAAACTTAGCAGAAAACATATAAGATCTCCACTCTGACCACTGCAAAATATTGCTAAGAACTTAGTCAGACCCATAAGATGGAGAGATTTCCCATTTTAATGAAAATGAAAACAATATTGTAAATGAGTTGATTCTTCCAAATTAATCTATAGATTTAATGTGATATCAAAATTCCAAACATCATTCTTGCAGAAATTAAAAGTCAATGCTAAAATACATATGAAAATGTAAAAAAACTCTAATAGCCAAAATGTTTATAAAGAAGCCTGTTAGATGACTTACAGTACCTAGTTGTAAAACAAGTAACCAAATCATAGTAATGAAGACATTGAACTAGTAGTGTAAAGCCATACAAATGAATGAATGAGTAGTCTAGAAATAAGTCCACATTATTTTTCATAAATTAGCAGTGAAATCCAACAGATATTGAAGGATAATTTCATCAAATGATTCATTACTAGATAAATACTCATGTGGGGAAAAAATGAGACTACCAATATCTCAAACCATACATAAAAATTAGCCAAGAGATTTTCAGTTAAACATAAAGCTGCAACTATAAAGGTCCAACTATAGGAGAAAGTAGGGGGGAAAAATCTTCAGCAATTTGTGGTTAGGCAAAATTTTCTTAGAAGGCAAAAATCACTAACCATTAAGAAAACAATTAAAAACTAGATTTCCAAGTCAAAAACCTTGTGTATCAAAATACACAAGACAATGAATAATTAAAAATAATTGAAGTGCATATACATTTATATATTATACTGTGTGTGAGAGCATGGGAGTGAGGAGGGAAGACAGAGACACACAAAGGACTGACATTCACAACAGAGAAAGAACTTCCACAAGCAACATTTCTTGCCAAAAAATTTGGAGCAACATATTTCATAAAAGAGAATATATAACTAGCCAAAGATCTCAAATTTTAATCAAGGAAAGACAAGATAAAATTACATTCAAATACCAATATATACTCACTAGGATAGCAAAAATTTTTAAAGTTACAACCAAATATTGAAGAGGATGCAGAGCAAGTGGGCCTCTCATACTGCTAGGAGAAATGCAAAGTGGTACAAGTACTTTGAAAAATGACCGACTCCAGGTCTGGAACATAAAATGTGCAAGATAATTCTGGAACATTTTGTTATAACAAAACACAAGGAAAAATGAATCAGTCTACTTAAAGAGGTTATCACTGGCTAAGAAGGGACAGATGTATGTTGCTATCCAGTAGTTTATAACAACTCTTTGGTAACTCCTGGAAAATGCTAGAGAACTAGAAAGTTGCTTAGAAAATAATGTTAGTAGCACCGCTTATTGAAGACAGTGTCTTTTCTACATTGTATATTCTTGCCTCCTTATCATAGATTAGATGATCATAGGTGTCTGGGCTTATTCTTGGACTTTCCATCCTATTCCATCGATCTATATTCCATTTTTGCATCAGTACCATACTGTTTTTATTACTGTAGCTTTATAGTATAGTCTGAAGTCAAGGATCCTGACTCCTCCAGTTCCATTTTTCTTTCTCGAGATTGCTTTGGCTGTTTAGAATCAAACAGCAAAAATACATTGGGGTCTTTTGTGTTTCCATACAAATTTTTAAAACTTTTGTTCTAATTCTGTGAAAAATGCTATTGGTAACTTGATAGGGATTGCACTGACTCTGTAGATTTCTTTGGAAAACTGGACAGTAAAAAAATGAAATGAGAACATTCTCTAACACCATACACAAAAATAAATTCAAAATGGATTAAAGACCTAAATGTAAAACTGGATACCATATAAGTCCTAGAGGAAAATATAGGCAGAACACTCTCTGACATAAATCACAGCATGATTTTTTTTTTATCCACCTTTTAGGGTAATGAAAATAAAACAAAAATAAATAAATGGGATTTAATTAAACTTAAAAGCTTTTACACAACCAAGGAAATCAAAGCAAAGGAAAAAGACAACCCAAAGTAGGAGAAAGTATTTACAAAAAAAGGACCCAATGAGGGCTTAACATGCAAAATTTGCAAAGAGGTTATGCAGCTATATATACATATATATATATAACTCAATCAAAAAATGGATGGGAGATGTGAATAGACTTTTCTCTGAAGATGGCCCAAAAGGACATGAAAAGATGTTCAACATTACTAATCACTGGGCTTCGCTGATGGCTCGGACTGTAAAGAATCTTCCTGCAATGTAGGAGACTCAAGTTTTAAGTCAAAACTACATAACATACCACCTTACACTGGTCAGAACAGCCACTGTCAACAAAAATCTACAAAAAATATATATGGTGTAAGAGGGGTGAAGAAAAGGGAACCCTCTAACACTATTGGTAGAAATAGGAATTGGCATAGCTACTATGCAAAAGAGTATACAGGTTCCTTAAAAAACTAAAATAGAGCTATCATATGATCCAGAAACTCCATTCCTGGGCATATTTCTGGAGAAAACCATAATTCAATAAGATACATGCACTCTAGTGTTCACTGCAGCACTATTTACAATAGCAAGGACATTGAAACAAACTGTTGACAGATGAATGGATAAACAAGATGTGGTACATATATACAGTGGAATATTCAGTTCAGTCCAGTTCAGTCACTCAGTCATGTCCAACTCTTTGTGACCCCAAGAATCGCAGCACACCAGGCCTCCCTGTCCATCACCAACTCCCGGAGTTCACTCAGACTCACGTCCATCGAGTCAGTGATGCCATCCAGCCATCTCATCCTCTGTCGTCCCCTTCTCCTCCTGCCCCCAATCCCGCCCAGCATCAGAGTCTTTTCCAATGAGTCAAGTCTTCGCATGAGGTGGCCAAAGTACTGGAGCTAAAGAACAAAATAATGCCATTTGCAGTGAAATGGATAGAAAGATTGTCATACTGAGTGAAATAAGTCAGAGAAAGATAAATATCACATGATATTGTTTATATGTGAAATCTAAAAAACAATATAGTACAATGAACTTACTTATTTACAAAACAGAAAGAGTTTCAAATACAGAAAGCAAACTTATGGTTACCTAGGGGAAAAGGGTGAGTAGAGATAAACTGGGAGATTGGGATGGACATATATACACACTACTGTATATAGATAAATAACAAGGATCTTCTATTTAACACAGGGAATTCTATACAATACTCTGTAATGACTTACACAGGAAAAGAATCTTAAAGAGTGGATATATGTACATGTATAACTGATTCACTTTCTGTATGGGAGACTCACACAACATTGTAAATTACTTACCCCTATAAAAATTAATTTGATAAAGAATACTAGTAAAGCTTTGTTTAAAAAATATATATATTGTAGGTAACAAATCATACATTAAACAGATCCTAAAATGTATCAATTAGTTGATGAGGAAGGATTTCTCTTTACAGAACTATTTAGCTAAAAACTGAGGAATGACAGATTTTTGAATTACCAATTTATAAATCCTAAGTAACAAATGTGCTCAAAAATTATCAGTGGCTGCTAACCATAACTTTAAAGAAAACCAAAACCCTAGACAACACATACCTCCTAATGGAACTGGAAGCACACATCACCAGTGATGTATTCTTTAAAAGAAAGATCTGAATCTTATCATGTTTCTAGAAGTAACAACACATAGAGAAACATATTGAATACTGGAGATGCAAAAAATATAGAAATATAGATTACGAAAATTATATTAAGTCAAATGACTCAGTTTATTCTACAAAAAATTACATTATTAAAAAAAAAACAGATGGACAGAGAACCTATAAGACTGAGAGTCTAATCAACTAATTGCAATATATAGACCTTATTTGGATTCTATTTAAACAATCCATTTGGAAAAACAATTTAAATACTTCATCATTTTTGCTCAATGATACTAAAGAAATATGATTATTGGCATTATAAATAGTCCTCATTGTTTTAGAAATATACATTTAAATATTTATAAATGAATGTAAATGGTATCTGGGGTTTTCCTTATAATGATCTGAGCAGATGTTGCTAATTATAGGGATAACAAGATTGGACATGAGTTGATATTAGCAAAATGGGATGATGTGTACATGGACTCATTTTATTATTCTGTCCTCTATTTCTTCAAAAATAGTTCCAAGTATCTGTAATAATAGTTTTAATTATTAAATTTAAGTGTCTTTCTTTGAAAAGCCAGCCTAAAAACCAAAAATTTACCAGAAAGAGATGGACATTCCCCAAATTGGGAGCAAAATGTATAAAAGGCTGCAGATCTGAAACAACATGATGTGGAAGGGCCCTAGCTCACAGCTAGTGGTATGGAGAAGACATGGAAGGAACAAAAATGAATTTGGTAAGGTAACATGACTCATAAAGAGTCATGCAAAAACATTCAGATTTTAGTCTGTAGAAAAAGACTATTCAGTAGAAATACAATGCAAGCCACATGAATAAAGTTTTATAGTAGCTATATTAAGTAGTGAAATGAATTTTTAAATATTTGGATTTATTCAATTAAACAATGATCAAAATATGTGATCAATTTAAACATTGTTAATGAGACGTATTTTTGTCCTAAATTTACATGATGTACATCTTACACTTAAAGCACATCTCAGTTCATAATATTTCAAACGTTCCATAGCCACAAGAAGCCAGTCACTATCATATTCAGCAGCATATCTGTCAATCTTTTATATGAAAATTTTAGAAATTTGCTTTTCATTCTTTCAGTCACCAAATCTACTCCCTGTGACTTTCACTTTCATGATTTTCAGTGCAGACGCTTAGCCCTAACCTATTTACCCAAGTCCAAGGTTATGCATCTAAACAGTCTGCTGTACATTGGTATCTAAAATTTACTTCAAAACTGTTTCAGACTAAGTTTATCATCTGCCTCCTTCACTTCGACATCTTGCTATAATTACTAGTATCTTACTCTCTCCCTCTATTCAACCTCTTCTTCTCATTTGATCAGCTAAAAGATTCTAATTCTAATTCAAAAACCTCTCAAAAATTATCTAACTTCTACAGTCCACATATCCCCCCAAAATTATTAACACCACTCCAAATGAGTCTTTTTTTTTTTCCCTATTTTCCATCATTTGGTCATCCTTCAAATACATCCTCTATTATTCCAGAGGAGCACTGTCATGAATTAATATAATGATGATAATGATTACGATTACAATAATAATAATAACGGAGCAAGAGGGGAAGAGGTAGGGAGGGAAAGTGGCCATTATAGTAACAGTAGCAGTGGTAGTGATAAAAACTAAACTTTTCTCTTTAAACATCTCCCTGTGATCTACAGGATAAAATTAAAAGGCAAATATTGTGTCACAAAGCTTTCAATGCCCTTGAATAATATTATTCCTTTAGATAAATAGATGTTTACCCTATTTGTTTATAAAGAAGAAAGAAAAGCAAAAACAAACAAATAATTTTACCTATAATACTAAAGTATAATTCTAGACAAGATACAGTGAAAAGTTGATATAAATATTGTTACACTTATTATTGTTGTTACACTTACTGAAGTATAAGTGTAAATTCATCAGCTCCTTAAAATTAAAGTGTCTATCTCATAACAGAGGGCTTTAAAAAGCATTAACTCCCTTTATCCCTCATAATTAATCCCAGGATATTGGTTGATTAGAATCACACGACTTAGTACATCAGTAAGTAAAGAACATACATCTGCCCCAGTGACAGGAGTGGCTCCTGATGGTGAGTGCAGTCATTAGGTAAACAGACTCAAATGGGCAGCCCTGGGTGAATTACTGGCACAGGGAAAGGAAGGACAGGATTTATGCCTAGCATGCACAGCTGGAAGTCGAGTGGGTGCAAGGACTAATATATAACAGAAAACCGACTGCCTTATTCTGTTTCATTGAGACTGCCAACTGAAATACATTATTTGACACTGCTCTGCAGAGCCAAATCATTCATCAAGCTGTTTAAAGCTCAGCACACCACCTGTCCATGGACCAGATTCATTTAAAAAAGTAAAAGTTTCCTCAGCCCCGTGACAAAAGTAAAGATACTTCCTTTAGAGAGAACAAAGTTATGCCATCCGTTGCCAGCAAAATATCCCACAATACCTGAAATAATAGATGAAAAAAAGGAGACAGAAAATAAAGCATGCCATTCAACTTTTCTAAATGGTGGTAAAAGGCAAAGGCACAACAAAAAAGTGGTCCTGTAATACATCACAAAGTGGGAAAATGTGTTTTCCAGCAGTTTCAAATTTCAGAAATTCTATTAAACCCATAATTTCAGTGTAACATTTTATACCTTTATTATTAATTTCCAGATCCTTGTTTTATATGATTATTAGACACAATGAAGGCAGGTAAAATAGAACTCATCTTCAAAATAGTTTATACATCTAAAGCCTTTTTGTAGCAGTATTATCTTTAAACATTTTTATTCCTTTGAACTTTCTTATCCATTACAAAATTCTGGGAACAGAGTTATTTTTAATTCTAGTGACAGACTCCTCCTTCTAGCTGAACTCAGAAAAATGTGAACAGTTTTGCAAAAGTCTATCAAATAAGATTTTTTTTATTTGGAGCTAATTTGTTTCACTCAAGCATACTTTTTTTTTTTCCCTAGGAGTACAACAGATATCTTATTGCAAGCTCGTAAATTCTTGATAATTGACAACTGGTTGGGTGAAAGCATTATTGGGAATCCTTAGATAAAATTTTGGGAGAGGCCTGGACCACATGCAGTCACTGAGGAAAGAGGCTTAGATTTTTAAATTTTTATTGAAATATAATTTACAGTGTTGTGTTAGTTTCAGGTTTACAGCAAAGAGATTCAGATATAGGTATACTTCCTTTTTAGATTCTTTTCCATTATAGATTATTAAAGATATTGATAATAGTTCCCTGTGCTACATGCTTTAATAGTAAAAAGTGATCCTGGAGAAGGATTATAAACATTCATATTATATTGACACATCTAAAAGTTAACATACCTTTCACTATGACTAGGACTTAATTAAATCTGAATATAGCAACTTGCATAAATATCAAAAGCATAATTTTGAATTTAAAAAATCAAGATAAATATCAATATTAAAAGCATGATTTATATAAATGTTTAAAGACACACAAAGTAACACGGCATATGCTTGTGAAGTGAAAGTCACTCAGTCATGTCTGATTCTTTGCGACATCATGGACTATAGCCTGCCAGTTTCCTCCAACCATGGAATTCTTCAGACAAGTATGCTGGAGTAGGCTGCCATTCCCTTCTCCACATGCAGTTTTAAGTCTATCAAAAAAACAGAAAAGTAGACATTTTCAAGAGTTACAGAGAAAGTTATTACTAAGTTAAGCCAAAGTCTTGCCTCCTTCTTATTGTATCTTTCATGTATTTTTTAAATCTAAAGACAGGGAATATTTCATGCAAAGATGGGAAAAACAAAGTTCAGAAATGGAATGGAATGGAATGGATCAGAAATGGACTTAGTATCTTCAGTAGAAGATACTAAGCAGAGGTGGCAAGAATATACTGAACTATATAAAAAAAGATCTCAGTCCGTCTAGTCAAGGCTATGGTTTTTCCTGTGGTCATGTATGGATGTGAGAGTTGGACTGTGAAGAAGGTTGAGCGCTGAAGAATTGATGCTTTTGAACTGTGGTGTTGGAGAAGACTCTTGAGAGTCCCTTGGACTGCAAGGAGATCCAACCAATCCATTCTGAGGGAGATCAACCCTGGGATTTCTTTGGAAGGAATGATGCTAAAGCTGAAGCTCCAGTATTTTGGCCACCTCATGCGAAGAGTTGACTCATTGGAAAAGACTCTGATGCTGGGAGGGATTGGGGGCAGGAGAAGGGGACGACAGAGGATGAGATGGCTGGATGGCATCACAGACTCAATGGACGTGAGTCTGAGTGAACTCCGGGAGTTGGTGATGGACAGGGAGGCCTGGCGTGCTGCGATTCATGGGGTTGCAGAGTTGGACACGACTGAGCGACGGAACTGAACTGAACTGAACTGACCCAGATAACCACAATGGTACGATCACTTGCCTAGAGCCAGACATCGTGGAGTATGAAGTCAAGTCGGCCTTGGAAGCATCACTATAAACAAAGTAGAGAAGGTGATGGAATTCCAGCTGAATTATTTAAAATCCTAAAAGATAATATTGTTAAAGTGCTGCACTTGTTATGCCAACAAATTTGGAAAACTCAGCAGTGGCCACAGGACTGTAAACAGTCAGTTTTCATTCCAATCCCAGAGAAGGGCAAGGCCAAAGAATGTTCAAACTACCACACAAGTCCACTTATTTCACATGCTAGCAAAGCAATGCTCAAAATTCTCCAAGCTAGGCTTCAACAGTATGTGAACACTTTCAGATGTTCAAATTCTATTTAGAAAAGGCAGAGGAACCAAAGATCAAATGCCAACCTCCGTTGGATCATAGAAAAAGCAAGAAAATTCCAGAAAAACATCTACTTCTGCTTTATTGACTACACTAAAGCCTTTGACTGTGTGGATAAAAACAAAGTGTGGAAAATCCTTCGAGATGTGAATACCAGACCACCTTACCTGCCTCCTAAGAAACCTGTAGGCAGGTCAAGAAGCAACAGTTAGAACCAGACTTGGAACAATGGACTGGTCCCAAATTGGGAAGGAGTACATCAAGGCTGTATATTGTCACCTTGCTTATTAAACTTGTTTGTAGAGTACATCATGCAAAATGCTGAGCCAGATGACTCTCAAGGTGGAATCAACATTGCTAGGAGAAATATGAATAACCTCAAATATGCAGATGACACCATCCTTATGGCAGAAAATGAAGAGGAACTAAAGAGCCTCTTGATGAAAGTGAAAGAGGAGAGTAAAAAAAGCTGGCTTAAAACTCAACATTCAAAAGACCAAGATCATGGCATCCAGTCCCATCACTTCATGGCAAATGGGTGAGAAAACAATGGAAATAGTGACAGACTTTATCTTTTTCAGTTCCAAAATCACTGTGGATGGTGACTGCCGCCATGAAATTAAAAGACACTTTCTCCTTGGAAGAAAATCTATGACAAACCTAGACAGCATATGAAAAAGCAGAGACATTACTTTACCAACAAAGGTCTGTCTAGTCAAAGCTATGGTGTTTCAGTAGTCATGTATGGCTGTGAGAGTTGGACCATAATGCAGGCTGAGTCCTAACGAATTGATGCTTTTGAACTGTGGTGTTGGAAAAGACTCTTGAGTGTTCCTTGGACTGCAAGGAGATCAAATCAATCAGTCCTAAAGGAAATAAATCCTGAATATTTATTGAAAGAACTGATGCTGAAGCTGAAGCTCTAGTACTTTGGCCACCTGATATGAAGAGCCAATTCATTGGAAAAGACCCTGATGCTGAGAAGGATTGAAGGCAGGAGAAGAAGTGGGCAACAAAGGATGAGATGGTTGGATGGCATTACCAACTTAATGGATTGAACAAGTTCCAGGAGTTAGCGAAGGACCGGGAAGCCTGGCGTGCTGCAGTCCATGGGGCCCCAAAGATTTGGACATGACTGAGCAACTGAACAACAAGGACAGGAAATCAAGTAAAAATTATGACTGTGTAGTTATTTGTGACATAGTCAAACAGGAGTAAGAAGCAAGAAGTAAGTCAAAGAAGTAAGTTCCTTCTCATCAGGTATGGCAGAACATGTTGAAAAAAATCCATAGCATGTCAATTCTTGGAAGCAAAAGAAAAAAATGAATGGTGAAAAATTGAAATATGAGATGTAAAGAAAATATATTTCAGAGCAAATACTAAGACAGACTTTTATCTCTCCCAGGTAGTATAGGCTTGGTAAAACTTTGATTCAGGAAAAGTCATAATTAGGGAAAAGAACACAGTACATTAAAGAATGAACCATATCACTTGAGAGAGACTATAAGTCTAGTTGATCTTTGGAAGAACTAAAAGGTGACACACATACAATTCCCAAACCCAGTTCATATAGAAACCGTATTTCTATAAAATGCAAAAGATCTTAGAGTTTCTTGGCATAGTGAATTCAGCTAATTTTCATCCTTAGCCAACATCCTCTAAACATTAAATGTCTCATCTTTGTACTTATTTGAATTTAATCTTAGGTCCGGTCCTTCCTTCTCTGTTCTCACAGCGGCGAAGCCTGTCTAGTTGGGTGGCATTCAGTTCCCCCACCCTGCTTTCCCCTTTCCTCCCCCGCCTTCCCCTGCAGGATGTGCATACGCACGTGAGGTTGGGGAGCTGGTTGCTCCTGCAGGCGACGTTTGGGTGCTCGTGTGCACGTGTGCAAGCAAAATATTTAAAGCCACAGGGAAAATGGTGGGAAATGCACTGTCGCCATTGCCAGAAAAAGCAATTTATGGCTTTGTTCTTTTCTTAAGCTCCTAGTTTGGCTTTATACCTTTGTGTGGGCTTTTATTCCTGAATCTTGGCTAAACTCCTTAGGCTTAACTTATTGGCCTCAAAAGTATTGGGCCGTTGCTCTGCCTGTGTACCTCCTCATTACAGTAGTCATTGGTTACATCCTCTTATTTGGAATAAAGATGATGAGTAGCTCTCCAATCGACTCCATTCACACTATCACAGATAACTATGCCAAAAGTCAACAGCAGAAGAATGACCAAGTAGAGGCCATCCCAGCACTAAGAGATATTCCTGTTAGTGAAGTAAACCAAACGTTCTTTCTTGCAGCCAAATAACTTTCCAGCAAAAACTTAATTGTATGTGGACCAATACCGAACATTTATTATAAATTTTGACATAAAGATTTTGACCATACAAATTTTGACTATCTTTCTGATTAATATCCAGTATTGAAATGTAAAAAATAAAAATGTAGGTTGAACTCCTTTAATATTAACTTCTATTAATATTATAAATGTTATCAAATAGTAGTTACTAATGGACAGAATAAATAAAATACTGCACCACCATATGGCAAAAAAAAAAAAAAGAAATATAAATCTTAAAAGTATTTATTGAAGACAGCACTAATTACAAGATAACCAAAATAACGGACAGTGATTTGTTTGGAAATACATTTGGAAGTTGCACATTCTTTTCTGGTAATGAGAAATGCACATGCAACTTGATTTTTAGCTATTTGAAAGTCCTATCACAGTCTCTCCTAACCAGAGAGCAGGACCTCTGCTGCTCTGATAAAATTATTCTTCAGTATATTTTACAACAGTGCTGTTTATGCACAAAAACAGTATTACGGCTAGTTTTGTGATGGTCTTCCTGGGCAGGCATCATACCAGAGTGGATCCTGATGAATGGATGTTTCAGCAAAATATAACCATTCTTTATTCTCTAATGATTGGGAAAACAGTAGTTTCCACTCTGGTGGTCAGAGAGAGAATGACTTCAAGTCTTTTTAAATGTGTTGAAGTATCGGATCTGCAAGCTGAGTCAATACAAAACCACTTCAGCATGGTGGTATAGTCATCAACACATTAAGTAATGATTACTTCTCATACTTTCTATCTGTGAATTGTTATTTGCTTCTTCAGAAACTACTTTTGAACATAATACAGAGCAGTGAATATTATCACCAACAATGCCCAAAAGTTCTTTTTCTTCTACAAGAAAAGCTTGAGGTGAGAATTATGATTGAACAGCATGTCTACAATTTTGTGAGAACCAGAATAAATTCATGGTAACAGTTTTCAATATTACAGCTCTTCTTTTCTGTTATTCCTCTGTAATCATAATAGATTTCTAGTTCAACCATAATGTTTAGAAGAAAAAGAATTCTTCAGATATCATGCAACATAATGTAGACACAGGTTCAACAAATACATATTGGATTAAAAACTTATAAATGTTAGTGTCTATAGATGTAATGAAATGAAATAATGCTTTTCTTAGTAGTCTCAAAAGTAGCTCAAACTGATACAACTTCACTGATTCGTTAAACTTCATATAAAATTTTCCTAACTATACTAGCATGCTAATGTTAATAAAATGGCCTAGATAAAAGGCAAAAATAACTTTTACAGACGTAAGTTTTATCATCATCACTATTACTTACTTGGTTTCCAATCTTACACACTTTTCTATGTAGTGAACCAACAAATAAGCTTTAAAAAAATGAATTAAAAGAATGTGGCTGAAGGTGAGGTCTCTGTTCTTACTCCACCCAACCATAGCAATTATCCAATTCACATGGCAATTTCATGTCCAAGAGTTTCTATGAAGGCACTTTATAAGTTCATTAACAAATTATAGCTAACAAGTGTTCAGAGGAAAGTCATAAAACAAATGGGCTCATTGTGATCAGATCTTACCTTTTAGAAAGGTTCTTACTTCTTTTGAGAATTTCAACTGAAGTAGTTAATAATGTTACATATGATAGCCTTCAAAACAATTCACTTTTTAATCTCCACTTTCATAACTAAAATATCAAGATGATGATTTTTTCTTCATCTTAAGCCTCAGCATTATCAGCATCCTTCCTTACCCTAATATTGTATTGCTTTTGTTTGTCAGGCAAAAATGAACATTCATTAGTGGACATTTATTTTGATAATTAAGCATTAAGATAATACTTTATTAAAATTTTAAGGTATGATTGTTTGATATTTCCCAAGAAAACCTTTCCTCACTAAGAAAAAAAAAATCTGCTTATTTCCCCAAATAGCTTTAAATATATGAAATAAAAAATATGTAATTTATTATGTTTTTTGTTAGTTTATGAGGAAACCCAGATGTTCATGTTCATGAATAAGTATTATGCTATGTGCTGTAAAACAGATTAAGAGAAATAAAATATTCTAAATTACTGAAATGAACTTTTAATCTAGCAAAGCAATAAAAATGATTCACCAATAACAGCAATACAATGCAAAATGGGAATATATAAAAGGTATTTTCTTGAGGAGCTCAGGGAAAAAGTATTAAGAAGTGATAAAATATAACTTTAAAAATACCATATGGGTTTCATCAGGTAGCAGTATCAATCAAAAGGGAAATGAGAAAAAGAGACAAAGAAGTGAGAAAATAAAGACTATTTGGGGGGGATGTTCGATAACACTATTGAACTTAAGTGCAAGGTGTATGGAGGGAGACAGTGTGGGGTGAAGCTGGAAAGATAATCCTAGTCTTTCAGAAGAAGGACTCAGACATGATGGTGTACACAATGGGGATCCGTTAAGAGTAGGATATGGTTTGTGTATTTGGGGATGTACAGAGTTTAGGGTGAACGTGGGCTTGAACGAATGTTTTGTGGTATAGGAAAAGCCACTCTGGAACAATGAATAGCTGAAGGTCATAATAAATATCCGGGAATCACCCAGACAAGCACCACAGGCATTATTGTTTTAGATAATATTTTCAAAGAACTTAAGAAATGTACATATTCATTAAAGATATGAATATAAATAAACTCAGGAGTTAAGCTATCAATTTGTTTGGAGGAGACACTGATTCATCTAAGGAAGTGAACAGATTAGAATTCAGCATTTTCCCAGAGCTGCGTTTGGACCATATGCTAACTCTTTAGGCATTTGTCTGCTGTAAAATCTACTTTCTCAAATTAATTTACATGAAAATGGTTTATTGAATTTATTTTGAGGGGAAAATGTGTATTTTAAGATTTATATCAAACATCTGGCTTAAATTTTCAGAAATTCTCTTAATTATAATACCATTAGAAGGTATTTTACCCTGAAATGAATGGACATTTTATGGCTTTGGAGATTTCCTAAATTTTACCCAAAATAGTTTTTGCTAGATACTCTTTACTGCTCAATTACTCTTGATTCCAGAGATTACTCTTTGCATATCTTCTATTTTGTGTTCATTCTATGGGATGAGAATGTTGTTATTGCCTTTTAGTGTGGCATTGATGTTAGGAACATTGATACATTTTTTAAAGCAGGTTTATTTGTTTGTTTTTTTTCCTACAATATTGATAAAGTTTCATGTTCTTGCCATAGTTAAACTATTGCCCAGTATTTATCTCTCTTGTTAATACTCTAATCTCTATGTTACCTACAGAGAGAGCTTAGCATCTGGGGTATTTATCATTGCTTGGCAAGAAGGTCTGAAGTAATCTTGTATTTTTCAAATAAACATTGTTATTAAAGGATAATATACTTTCTTGGGCTTCCTTTGTGGCTCAGCTGGTAAAGAATCCACCTGCAATGTGGGAGACCTGGGTTCAATCCCTGGGTTGGGAAGATTCCCTGAAGAAGGGAAAAGCTACCCACTCCAGTATTTTGGCCTGGAGAATTCCATGGGTCGCAAAGAGTCAGACGTGACTAAGTGACTTTCACTTTCATACTTTCTTAATCCCAGTTCCCTATGAACAGAGCCAATAGGTGCCAATTCAGCATGGTGCAACCTAAGGCAGCAAAAGCAAGTGAAAAAAACAAGTGAGGTATAAAAGAAGGAAAAGGCACACATGTACTCTCAAGCTGACAACAGCTCTCAAGACACAGTGAGCTATTTACCTCCTAGACAGCTTCCAGAGTAGCACAGAGGACTTACTCTGCTGATCATATCCTCTATATACTTATTTTTGTCTATTTGGTCTATTAGTTACAAGGAAAGATGTGTTTAAATATCCCATGATAATTATGTGTTTGTGTACTTATTTTCATTTTTTCTATTTTTCCCTTTACTGTATCTTAAGCTATATTACTTAATGTCTGGGATATTATTTACTTGTTGGCTGAGATGGTCTTCTTTCTCTCCTGATTTTGACCCTGTAACTCCTTGATGCTCTGGTATTTCTGAACTCCTTCAAGAAATTTTTTATGTTATGTCCATTTTCTCTACTTGTTCTCAACAGGACCTTTGGTTTAAAACAACTTAGTCCACTATCTCTAGAAATGGAATTTGTAAAATATATTCACTCTTTATTCTACCAAAAGTTAAAAGAAAGCAACTTTAAAGATTATTTAACTATAATGCTTTCATGGGTGGAGGGAGTACAAAATAATAAACTGAATAGGACTTTTAGCCTTTTTAGACCTACAAAGCAAACTAAGGACTCCAAAATATAGTAAAAGAAAAAGCTAATCAACATAGCTCAATGAATTTCTTTAAAAAGTTATATTTGACTGTTACACAACTAAAAATGTTTTAATAATTGTCAAAGCTATCACTGTCTTAGATTTTGGTTTTTCAGTATATTTCAAATTTTCTTTCACTCTTAAGAAAGAAAATGAGTTCTGGAGAAC
This sequence comes from Aepyceros melampus, assembly GCA_006408695.1. Lineage (NCBI taxonomy): Eukaryota > Metazoa > Chordata > Mammalia > Artiodactyla > Bovidae > Aepyceros > Aepyceros melampus. The sequence continues at coordinate 64,025 of SJXQ01010966.1, read as the reverse complement.
CGGTATACCAGGCTAGAACTTCCTAGTGACTGCTTTCTGATTCATTATACTTTCTTGAAGGAAGAAAGAGTTGATCGTTCTTTAATTTGTAAGTGTTTCATTTTATCAGATGCTTGATGAAATATACATATAACTTCCTTTAATATACATATTAAATATTAAGGAGAAAAGAAACACATTGCCATCTAAACTTGAGAAAACAATTCTCAGCAATGATAGGAGTTAATTTATGTGCCCTCAAACTTTACTAAGTACTTACATGAGTGCCCAAGGTCAAGGAGGTGAAGTGTCCATTTCTGGGCCATTAAACCCTATCCCTTCTAACTACATCACAATTAGAAAAACGCCTGTGCTGCACCTTGGGCCATGCCACCGTGAAATGGTGTGCTCCAATGATTCCTCGTTTCCCACGACTATCATCTAGCAATAGAAGCAGAGCCCTTGACACAGGTTCTTCCCAATATCATCACAGTTATGGGCCTTCCATTACAACATGAACACTGCAAGTTACAAACAGATGGCACAGCTATCAGCATGAAAAACTCGATTTGGAAATTTGATGATAGAATACAAATATACAGTAGAAATAAGATTTTCTGGTTTTAATATATTTTTTCAGTAATATTTTAATATATAAAAATAGCATTTTTATCTAGTAGATGTGCACATTACTGGTTATACCTTTATGAACACTTACAAGTCTAAAAAAGTGAAGTGAAAAATTAAAACATCATCAAATAAAACCAATACACAGCTTAGTAAAACAACACTTTCTTCCATTAATTCTGCCATCAAGAAAAATATGTGAATAATTCCTTAAGCTAGTATTTTCATACCGATAAAAGAAAATGATTTAGAGTTAAAAACTAAAATTAAGAAATATATAGAGTATAACAAAAATATATTAACCTTAACTATGATAGTCAATTAGAAAAAGTAAATGGCTCACTGTTTTTGATAAATACCAATCATGGCAAGAGTGTGTGTGCTCCATCAAGACTACTAGCAAAGACTTACAAATGCAGACCTTTAGTAAAACTCCAGAGGAACAGTGAGCCTTGTAATTCAAACATATATGCATGCACACATATGCACACAAGGCAAGCAACATTAAGACCATAGTTTTTTCTAAAGTTGGAGATCTAAGAACTGATTGAGTAGGAAAGTGAAACGAAAGTGAAAGTGAAGTAGCTCAGTCATGTCCAACTCTGCGACCCGTGGACTGTAGCCCACCAAGCTCCTCCATCCATGGGATTCTCCAGGCAAGAGTACTGGAGTGGGTTGCCATCCTTAATGAATAAAAAGGGAAAAATATAAACACAATTTTTTCAACAATACAGGAATGGAGTGGCAGAATCTATGATCACAGGCTTCAAGCATGTAGTTTGCTTTGCAAAAAAAAAAAAAAAATTTACCTTTGTAACGCAATTTTTAAACTGAGGATTTGAGAACATTAAGCTTGCAATGATCAAATATCACTGTTGGCTAACTTCCTCTGCCATGGTGGGGGAATGTTGAGGGTTGTCAAAAAAGGAGCTAAATACAGGGCAGAGTCAGTAACTGTAACTAAAGAATAAGGCAGCTGATCAAACTTCCAAACAGTAATATTAAGAGCAAATAAATTATAACTAACATAATATTGTTTGTCAATTGTATTTCACTTTAAAAGAGCAAATACGTTATGCGAAGGAAGATTAATATTCTACCTAATAATTTTTTCCCCACAGAGTAAAGCTGAGTAGACAAAAATAAATGATCAGAAAGGCTGACCTATACAATCCATGGAATTCTCCAGGCCAAAATACTGGAGTGGGTAGCCTTTCCCTTCTCCTGGGGATCTTCCCAACCCAGGGATCACACCCAGGTCTCCCATATTACAGGTGGATTCTTAACAGTTTAGCCACCAGGGAAGCCCCTTTTCCACCTTACTACCTGCCTTTTCTGGATTGTCTCCTGCCTTACTGCACACCTCTTGAGTATTCAATGTCCTTGATGAATGGACTGAATAAGGAATTTCAATGGTATATAAACAGGGATATAATTTCCCTAGTTGACGCAAACCCATATTGTATCTCTTACTGAAAAAAAAATGCAGCAGGCCGTTTGTTTGCAACAAATTAGCATTTGCAACAAATTTTTCTTTTGCATTTCCTACTAAGTCAGGTACAGAAGAGCCAGTTTCTAAAAAGATATATACTGCCACTTCCAAAGAAATGTATATTTACACAGTGAAATACAGATATTTCACTTGAACCAAAAATAATGAATCTACTATGATATAATTTCAGATACAGAAATATGTTGCTAAGGAGATTCTTTTGTGGTTTTTGCTTAGTCCATCAATGCACAGGAATGAGATCAATACATAGTTTTCTGGAGCTTATAGATCTTCATTTCTAGCTCAATTTTTCATGCTTTAAAAGTTACACATATTTGTGAGCTATCTTGCTGAATGAATCCCTGAAGAGTTGGTGATAAGACTCTTGCTTTCTGCAAGATGCTATTTCTATCTCTAATTACTCTTCTAAGAAAGAAACATCTGTTTTCGCTCATTATCATTTTCTTCTCATTTCCTTAGAGTCTTTATGTATTTTGAAAGTATCTTGGATTATGTTATTGCATTTTTCTGATATTTCTCATAGAAGTGAATAAAACTTACCCAAAAACCAATCAGAATTGAACCATGGAACATTCAGAGACAAAAAAAAAGAAAAAAAACATCTTATCCTCACTTTTTTTTTTTTGCCTCAGATCATTATTTATAATTCTGCAGGATTTAAAAAAAACTTCATACTGAAATTATTGCTTAATTTGATAAGTTAGAAATCAAGTTTCCCCTCCTACCTCCAGCTTAGGTAGACTTACCTAGCTATTATCACAAGTTCTGTTACTGTCAGTCTTAACAGATGCAGTAGACTTAACTCCTACTAGGAAAGGCCAAGTTAAAATTTTAACATACTATTGTTAGGAAAGTGTGTACTAAATGATGAGCTAAAATATTCATTTTACAATTTTACCCAAGTGTGATTACATACAGAAAATATAGCATTAAAATGTATTTCAGCTATTGGTTACTGCCTGAGTGGTTTCTTGAAGCCTTGGATATTAAATTCCCTAAAGAACTATTCTGATTTTTTCTCACCTTGTGGATTATTTCAATGGTTTTCTTTTTAAGATTCTCTGCATCTTATCCAAACATCCCTCCTACCATTTCTTGAAAATCAATCAACAAAATAAGTATCTGCTATAAGACATGTTGATTACTGATGCTTTTTATATTGTGATATTGTTGAAATACTTACACAGTGAAATACACAAACAATACCCATAAAATCTGACAAACTGATATATCTATCAATCAGTTCAGTCGAGTCGCTCAGTTCAGTTCAGTTCAGTCACGCAGTCGTGTCCGACTCTTTGCGACCCCATGAATCGCAGTACGCCAGGTCTCCCTGTCCATCACCAACTCCCGGAGTTCACTCAGACTCACGTCCATTGAGTCTGTGATGCCATCCAGCCATCTCATCCTCTGTCGTCCCCTTCTCCTCCTGCCCCCAGTCCCTCCCAGCATCAGAGTCTTTTCCAATGAGTCAACTCTTCGCATAAGGTGCCCAAAGTACTGGAGCTTCAGTTTTAGCATCATTCCTTCCAAAGAAATCCCAGGGTTGATCTCCTTCAGAATGGACTGGTTGGATCTCCTTGCAGTCCAAGGGACTCTCAAGAGTCTTCTCCAACACCACACTTCAAAAGCATCAATTCTTCTGCGCTCAGCCTTCTTCACAGTCCAACTCTCACATCCATACATGACCACAGGAAAAACCATAGCCTTGACTAGACGGACCTTAGTCGGCAAAGTAATGTCTCTGCTTTTGAATATACTATCTAGGTTGGTCATAACTTTTCTTCCAAGGAGTAAGTGTCTTTTAATTTCATTATTTTAATTTGCAGTCACCATCTGCAGTGATTTTTGAGCCCCAAAAAATATAGTCTGACACTGTTTCTACTGTTTCCCCATCTATTTCCCATGAAGTGATGAGACCAGATGCCATGATCTTAGTTTTCTGAATGTTGAGTTTTAAGCCAACTTTTTCACTCTCCACTTTCACTTTCATGAAGAGGCTTTTGAGTTCCTCTTCACTTTCTGCCATAAGGGTGGTGTCATCTCATATCTGAGGTTATTGATATTTCTCCCAGAAATCTTGATTCCAGCTTGTGTTTCTTCCAGTCCAGTGTTTCTCATGATGTACTCTGCATAGAAGTTAAATAAACAGGGTGACAATATACAGCCTTGATGTACGTACTCCTTTTCCTATTTGGAACCAGTCTGTTGTTCCATGTCCAGTTCTACCTGTTGCTTCCTGACCTGCATACAGGTTTCTCAAGAGGCAGGTCAGGTGGTCTGGTATTCTCATCTCTTTCAGGATTTTCCACAGTTTATTGTGATCCACACAGTCAAAGGCTTTGGCATAGTCAATAAAGCAGAAATAGATATTTTTCTGGAACTCTCTTGCTTTTTCCATGATCCAGCGGATGTTGGCAATTTGATCTCTGGTTCCTCTGCCTTTTCTAAAACCAGCTTGAACATCTGGAAATTTACGGTTCACATATTGCTGAAGCCTGGCTTGGAGAATTTTGAGCATCACTTTACTAGCATGTGAGATGAGGGTAATTGTGTGGTAATTTGAGCATTCTTTGACATTGCCTTTCTTTGAGATTGGAGTGAAAACTGATCTTTTCCAGTCCTGTGGCCACTGCTGAGTTTTCCAAATTTGCTGGCATATTGAGTGCAGCACTTTCACAGCATTATCTTTCATGATTTTAAATAGCTCCACTGGAATTCCATCACCTCCACCTGCTTTTTTGTATATATGTATACACCCAAGAAATTCTCCATATCAGTCAAGATGTACAGCATTCCCATCACCATAAAAACGTCTCTAGTATTGCCATCCAATCAATCCTCACCTTCCAGAGGCAGCTATTGTTCTGATTTGCAAATATATCACTACATCTACTTACCTGCTGCTGCTGTTGCTGCTGCTAAGTCGCTTCAGTCGTGTCTGACTCTGTGCAACCCCATAGATGGCAGCCCACCAGGCTCCTCTGTCCCTGGGATTCTCCAGGCAGAATACTGGAATGGGTTGCCATTTCCTTCTCCAATACATGAAAGTGAAAAGTGAAAGTGAGTCACTCAGTCATGCCCAACTCTTAGCGACCCCATGGATTGCAGCCCACCAAGCTCCTCTGTCCATGGGATTTTCCAGGCAAGTGTACTGGGGTGGGGTGCCATTGTCTTCTCCAATCTACCTACCTACTATCTATTAAAACTGTTTATGTTTTAGCTTCCTACAAATGGAATCATACACTATGTACTCTTTACTGTCTGGTTTATTCTTCTAAATGTTTTGAGATTACATCTATGTTGTTTCATGATTAGTTCAGTCTCTTAAATTATTGGATCATGTCCTATTGTGTAAGTTTAAAACTATTAGTTTACCTATTCTTGCATTTGATAGACATTATTAGTGTTCTTATCAAGTTATGAGCTTTTTAAATAAAACTACTATGAAATCTTTGTTTTATCCACATTTTTGGCTTACATTATTCTCAAAGTGCTTTTTCTTATCCTGAGTTCTTTAAAGTTTTCTTTTAAAGTTAACTTTAAAAGTTTGCTGTTCCTGACTATCCCAGAACTCATTGTTTTGGGGTCCCAGAACTCAGAGAGGTCTCTCCTAGCCTCTTAACTAATCTTTTTATACAATTTATCAGGAAGTTATCCCATAATGTTTTGTTTTATTATTATTTATTATTTTGGGGCACATGCCATGTAATTACAAACATTTTAAAACCCTGAGGAAGATCTCAAGTTCCATTCTTCTGCAACCACATCCCTTAGCACAGAGCCGTAAACAATTTAGTCTGTTCAAAAACTGATGGTGCTAAGGAGGAGTGTAATCATTTGTAGCCAAAGGTCCTACTAAGAACTAGAAAACCAAGATTAAATATGAAGGTAGTATTCTTAAAAATGCTGTAGAAGCAAGAATAACTAGAGGTATTGAATTCTACAGTGGAGAGAGAGACTCAGATGTCAACTTAGAGCCTGTAGTCACAACCAGAGCCTTTGCCAGTTCTGGTTGTGGGTTGGAGGCTGTGAATCTGGAATTGGCACAAGTAGAAGGCTACTGCCAGAGACAGCGACACCAGCAAATAGTTGGCAGTTATGCAGGGAAGTGACAAAATTCAAGACTGGAGGGCTTCAAACATATGGCTGGTTTTCTCTCAAAACACATGTTTTCCACATTCTGAGACTGTGTACAATGCAGAAGACTAAATGAGTCAGCCAAGAACCCTTAAGAAGCAGATGAGATTTCCCACCACACAGCACCATTGAAGAGACAGACTCACAAACGAGAGGGGTCCCTGCAATCATAAGGTCACAGTCAAAGGCTCTAGAAGAAAGAGGTAACATGTAACAATGTGTAGACCTGAAGGACTAAGGTGAAAGTCTTATGAAAGAAGAATGAAGTTTCTCACAAGTTCTTGCCACTGAGCATGCAGAGATTTCCAAGGCTCTCAACTGAAAGCATCCCCCCAGGAACGATTAAGAACTAGAGGAGTCTGAGTCTTATAAATCTTATTAAAATGCACCACACATACACACACACACAAATACTGCAAGCCAGCTTCCAATCAGCTCAGTACCTAATAGGTGGTGAGCCTGCATTCTATCATTATAACAGTAAAAAGTATTTCTTCTGACAGAATAAAATATCACCTGATAGAAAAATCAGACAAGGGAAAAAAATATCCACAGAAGATTCTTATATTTTAGTTACCAACAGTTTTGAAATAACTATAAATTGCTAATAAAATCATGGAGAAAATACATGAAAAGATGAAGAGTTATGCTAGAAAATTTTGAGTACTTAAAAAAGAACTGAATGGATAGTATAGTAATAAAATACTGTATCTGAAACTAAAATCTCTGAATAGTTATAAAAAGAAGACTGGATATAGCAAGATTAGTGAAATGAAAGGGAGGCCTATACAAAATGTTCACCAAAGAATAAGACAAATAAAAGGAAAGAAATTGATAAGATACATATTGGTCACATATGCATCTTATCCTAGTGTGAAGCATACACATTTAATCACATACAAAATGCAAAGTGTGTAGCATATGTGGTATGGAAACTCAAATGGAGAAGAGAGGACAGGGCAGAAGCAATATTTTAAAATTAGCTAGAAATGTTCCAAAACTGACAGAAGCTATCAATGCATAAATTCAAGTAGTTCTGCAATCCCAAGCGGAATACACGTAAGGAAAACCACACTTCAGTAAATCATAAAAGGATTCTGAAAATCGAATACAAAGGAAAAGATTTAAAAAGCACCAGTAAGACCCTGGTGGCTCAGGTGGTAAAGAATCCATCTGCAATGCAGGAGACTTCGGTTTGATCCCTGCTTCAGGGAGATCCCCTGGAAGAGGGCATGGCACCCTACTCCAGTATTCTTGCCTAGAGAATCCCCATGGACAGAGGAGCCTGGTGGGCTACAGTCCGTGGGGTCACACTCAGGCACAACTGCATAGCACAGCACAAGACATTCAAAGCAGCAATAGTGATATCTAACTTCTTATGAAAAGGTATAAAAGCCAAAAGACAATGAAAATATTTAAAGTGCTGGAAGAAACTAGATGCCAAAATAAACTTCTATATGTAAAGAAAATATTCTTCAAAAAAATATACAATTTTAGCAAACAAAAACTGAAAATATTCATTCTATATAACCTATACTAAAAAATATGCTAAGGGATTTCTTCAGGTAGAAGAAAAATAAAACCCACAGGAAAACATGGAAATCCGGATATTAATGAATTATACCTAAAAAGATAACTATTAGGAAAATGTAAATGGATACTATGTGCACAAAATAATATATAGTGTCTGCTTCATTTAAAATACATATAAAACTTCAAAAGACAAGAACACAAAAGCTAGCAAGTATATTAAATAAAGGCAGAGTTATCTTTTCCTTAAATACTTCAAGTCAAGATTTAACACACATACACAAATTTAAGTAGAAAATCCGTCCATACACACACACACACACACACACACACACACACACTCATGTAATCATTACCCCATTTAAAATACTGAAATTTCCAGAATGTCAGAATCTTTCCTTATCCATCTCCCACTATTCATACTTCTGTCCTAATAGATTAGTTCTGGAACCTGTTTGTAATGCATATGAATGAAATCCACCAATGAGTACTCTTTTACATCCGGTTTATTTTACTCATAATTATACCTGTGATAGTCATCCATGTTATTTGCAGCTCATTCTTTATAATAAGAAGTATCCTAGTGCTTAATATTCTTCATTGTATGTATTCATCCTCCTGTTGATGATAATAAGGTTGTTTTCAACTAGGGGCTATTACAAATAAACTGCAAGCATTTTCATCTTTTGATAAATGTGTTCTCATTTCTGTGATTGTATTATTACAAAAGCATAGAATTGTTGGATCATTAACAAATGTAAACATAGCTTTAGTAAGTACAACCAAAGAGTTTTTCAAAGCAATTGTTTCCATTTTTCTATTATCAGCTGTTGCTGGTTCCAGTTGCTGCACATCTTATTTTTGATTATGTTTTCTTCTGAAATAATGATATTGAGCATCTTATGTTTACTGCCAATTTTTAATAGATTCTTTTAAAGTGTCTGTTTAAGACTCCCCCCAAGTTTTATTTAGGGTGTTTGTTCTCCTATTGATTTATAGGCATTATAAGAATCTTTTACGGGATGTATATAGTTTCAATATATTCACCCAGGCTAAATATCCTGCTACTAAGTGGAATCTGGGAGGTCTGATTTAGAGAAATATAGAAATTTAGAAAATATTTAGTGCTTCATTCATTCTAGTCTTGTGATTAAGTAAAATATACACTCACTACAAATGGACTTGTCCACGCTAGTCTTCAACAGTACATGAACCGAGAACTTCCAGATGTTTAAGCTGGATTTAGAAAAGGCAGAGGAACCAGAGAGCAAATTACCAACATTCGTCGGATCATAGAAAAAGCAAGAGAATTCCAGAAAAACATCTACTTCTGTTTCATTGACTATGCTTATGGTAAAGCCTTTGTGTGGATCACAATAAAATGTGGAAATTCTTAAAGAGATGGGAATACCAGACTACGTTACCTGCCTCCTGAGAAACCGCTATGCAGGTCAAGAAGCAGTTAGAACCAGACATGGAACAAAGACTGGATCCAAATTGGGAAAGGAGTATATCAAGGCTGTATATTGTCACCCTGCTTATTTAACTTCTATGCAGAGTACATCATGCTAACTGCCAAGCTGGACAACTCACAAGCTGGAATCAAGATTGCCAGGAGAAATGTCAGTAACTTCAAATATGCAGATGACACCACCCTAACAGCAGAAAGTGAAGAGAAACTAGAGAGCCTCTTGATGAAAGTGAAAGAGGAGAGTGAAAAAGCTGGCTTAAAACTCAACATTCAAAAAACCAAGATCATGGCATCCAGTCCCATTACTTCAGGGCAAATAGATGGGAAATAGTGCAAACAGTGACAGACCTTATTTTCTTATGCTGCAAAATCACTGCAGTTGGTGTCTGCAGCCATGGAATTAAAAGACATGCTCCTTTTAAGAAAAGCTATGACCAACCTAGACACCATATTAGAAAGCAGAGATATTACTTTGCCAACAAAGATCCATATAGTCAAAGCTATGGTTTTTCCAGTAGTCATGTACTGATGTGAGAGCTGGACCATAAAGAAGGCTGAGTGCCAACAAATTGATGCTTTTGAACTGTGGTGTTGGAGAAGATTCTTAAGAGTCCCTTGGACTGCAAGATCAAGCCAGTCAATCCTAGAGGAAATCAATCCTGAATCTTCATTGGAAGGATGATGCTGAATCTGAAGCTCCAATAGTTTGGCCAGCTGCTGCAGAGTTAACTCATTAGAAAAGACTCTGATGCTGGGAAAGATTGGAGGCAGGAGGAGAAGGGGACAACAGAGGATGAGATGTTTAGAAAGCACCACTGAGTTGATCAACATGAGTTTGAGCAAGCTCTGGGAGATCATGAAGGACAGGGAATCCTGCCATGCTGCAGTCGATGGGGTCACAAAGAGTCGGACACAACTGAGCAACTGAATGAGAATAACACAAATGGACTTAGTACACACTTATTCATTCACTCACTCAACACAGGATGTCAGATGCTAACAGTGACCAAGTAAGTAATACTAAAAAAAGAAATGGATGAATAAAAAGAGCAATTGCCACCAAGATCCAGCCTTGGATTTAGAGATTCAATTGGGAGTGATGAAGACATCCGTAAAGTGAAAAGCACAAAACCCTTTTAAAGTGAGTCACCAATAACACATTTCAGGTAATCGTTGCCAAACCATTATTTCCCAATTTAAAAATGTTTTTCTGGCAGTATAGAAACATCTTATTTTACTAAGACTCTATTTTTAATTTTGGCAACTAATTTAGAACACTCTATACCCCAACATAATAAACATAGGAAAGAAAAAAATCACTTATCTCTGAGTCATTTCTCACCCATGAACAACAAATTTACAACCCCTGATTTCATATATATTTAGGAATACTTAAAATCTACCATGATAGGCAAAATAAGAGCCGCCCTCAAGATGTATGCATCCCTGTTCCCAGAAGCTGTGAATATTCTGTTCAGTGGCAAGGGGAATTAAAGTGGCAGAATTAAGTTTGCTAATCAAGTGACCTTAAAAGGATGATCCTGGATTATCCAAATGGGTCTAGTGTAATCATAAGGATCCTCAGTGGGGAAAGATCAAGTTTGGAGGGTCAGTCTGACAAAAACTCCATCAGACATTGCTGGCTTTGAAGATGGAAGGTTGTGCAAACCAAGGAATGCAAGGGGTCTCTACAAGCTAGAAAAGGCCAGAAAATGGGTTCTCCCTGACAACTCCAGAAAGCAATACAGCTGTGCCCAAGCCTTAATTATCACTCTCTGAGCGTTAGATTAGCTTCTGGCCTGAGGATTTAATAAACGTGTTGTTTTCAGTCACTAAGATTGCAGAGGTCTGTCACACCAATAATAGAATATCCCACTCGAACGGAATTTGTTTGAAGATCCACTGAGAATGTCCTTTTCAAGGGAATTTTGTCTAAAATAATCCATAAGATTCCTTATCTGACTTATTGTGAGAGTACAAATATCACATTTTTAATGTAACATGTATATAATAAAACTCCTCAGTACACTAAGCTTTACTATGGATTGCTGAAGTTGAATAACACACATCAGATAAATTAACTAAATGTGCATTTCAACTTGGTTTTACAAATATCTCTAATTTCAATTTAACAAAGCAGTCAATGGAAAAAAATAACAGATTCCAAAATATTTCCAATTCCCTATTAGTTCAATGCAAGAATTCTCCTCTTCTTTGTTTAAAGATCTGGCAACAAAAAAGAAAATAAAGACTCCATCCACTGCCCCATCCCCTGTGCATTCCAAACGAAATAAATTCTCACTTTGTCCCTCATGCATTTATTCAATCAATGCTGTGCAGCCAGTGCACTAGGATTTGTATAAAGCTATAGAATGAAAGGTCTGTTGCTCCAAGAACATTTATTTCCATGGGGAAAATACTAATTTTTTATTTTTTAAGGAGGTTGGATTTTTTTTTCACTCTTCAGGCAATGGGCTTCCCTGGTGGCTCAAATGGTAAAGCGTCTGCCTGCAAAGCAGGAGACCTGGGTTCAGTCCCTGAGTTGGGAAGATCCCCTGGAGAAGGAAATGGCAACCCACTCCAGTACTCTTGCCTGGAAAATTCCATGGATGGAGGAGCCCGGTAGGCTACAGTCCATGGGATCACAAAGTGTCAGACACGACTGAGCAACTCCACTGGTTCAGGCAGTGATTTTAATTACACAAAGATGATTTCATCCTAACATATACATGCCACATTGCTAAACTAAATAATAGTTTACTGTTTAATAGTAAGCCTGATTATGTAGACATTTCTTTTAAAACGACTATTTTGTTTGGAACCATAGAAAACAGGTAGTTAAACTGTCATATATCAACTGTAGCCAGAGCTCATATTTTTGCTTGAGAAATGGTTCTTTTTAAAATGTTAGGCAAATTGTCTTACCACATTACCTCATATTGTTCCTCTTTTATAAAACAACAAGGATAGGGCTTTAAGAAGAATTTCCATTCAGATAAATTAAGTAAGTAAGTAAATAAAAGTAAGTAAAGTCACTCAGTCGTGTCCGATTCTTTGTGACCCCATCGACTGCAGCCCACAGGCTCCTCGGTCCATGAGATTCTCCAAGCAAGAATACTGGAGTGGGTTGCCATTTCCTTCTCCAGGGGATCTTCCCGACCCAGGGATCGAACCTGGGTCTCCTGCATTGGAAGCAGACGCTTTTACTCTGAGCACTACAAACCCCACAGATAAGAGTGAAAATGAAAGTTGCTCAGTCATCTATGACTCTTTGTGACCCCATGGACCGTGCCTGCCAGGCTCCTCTGTCCATGGAATTCTCCAGGCCGGAATACTGGATGGGTTGCCATTCCTTTCTGCAGGGGATCTTCCTAACCCAGGGACTGAACCCAGGTCTCCTGCATTGCAGGCAGATTTTTACCAGCTGAGCCACCAGGGAAGACCAAGAGTAGCAGTTAAAAATACTTTGAATATTTATTTCTTTTAAAATCATATGTCCATATTTAATAAGATATAAATATGATTAAACAAATTATCAGTATTATCCAAATGAAACATGAAAGTCTTTTTTTTTTTTTCAATTTTTAACAACAGCTAGGGAGTATAGCGATGACACCTCACTCCAGTACTCTTGCCTGGAAAATCCCATGGACGGAGGAGCCTGGTAGGCTGCAGTCCATGGGGTCACTAGGAGTAGGACACGACTGAGTGACTTAACTTTCACTTTTCACTTTCATGCATTGGAAAAGGAAATGGCAACTGCTCCAGTGTTCTTGCCTGGAGAACCCCAGGGATGGGGGAGCCTGGTGGGCTGCCCTCTATGGGGTCACACAGAGTTGGACACAACTGAAGTGACTTAGCAGCAGCAGCAGCAGGGAGTATTAGGGCTTCCTGCATAGCTCAGCTGGTAAAGAATCCTTCTGCAATTCAGGAGACCCCAGTTCCATTCCTGGGTTGGAAAGTCCCCCTGGAATAGGGATAGGCTACCCACTCCAGTAAGCTTGGGCTTCCTTGGTGGACCAGATGGTAAAGAATCCACCTGTAATGCAGGAAACCTAGGTCAGATCCCTGGGTTGGGATGATCTCCTGGAGGAGGCCACGGAACCCACTCCAGTATTCTTGCCTGAAGAATCCCCATGGACAGAGGAGCTTGCTGGGCTACAGCCCATGGGGTCGCATAGAGTCAGACATGACTGAGCAACTAAGCACAGCACAGTGAGTAAAAGCAAAAATGTCTTTACTAGTTTTTAATTCTGGCAAATTTTATAAGTCATTTAATTTGTGAAAGTAAGTATCAGATCCAGAAACAGTATTAAACACTGGTTTAGGAAATATAAGGAAGTACTGTGTATGATATTAAAAGATTAAAATTCTATAAAAATATCATTTTATGTCACTTTGTTTAAACATTAAATTACATTATAATCTGCATTTGGATATAGAAAAGGCAGAGGAACAAGAGATCTAATTGCCAACATACATTGGATCTCAGAAAAAGCAAGGGAATTCCAGAAAAACATCTACTTCTGTTTCATTGACTATGCTAAAGCCTTTGACTGTATGGATCACAACAAACTGTGGATAATTCTTCAAGAGATGGTAATACCAACCACCTTACCTATCTCCTGAGAAACCTGCAATAAACAACAGTTAGTACCAGAAATGGAACAAAGGACTGGTTCAAAATCAGGAGAGGAGTACATCAAGACTATATACTGTCACCTTGCTTATTTAACTTCTATGCAGAGTACATCATGCTAAATGCCAGGCTGGACAACTCAAGCTGGAATCAAGACTTCTGGGAGAAATATCAATAACCTCAGATATGCAGATGACATTACCCTAATGGCAGAAAGCAAAGAGAAACTAGAGAGCCTCTTGATAAAAGTGGAAGAGGAACGTGAAAAAGCTAGCTTAAAATTCAGCATTCAAAAAACCAAGATCATGGCATCCAGTCCCATGACTTCATGGCAAATAGATTGGGGAAACAGTGCAAACAGTGACAGACTTTATTTTCTTTGGCTTCAAAATCACTGTGGATGGTGGCTGCAGGCATGAAAGTAAAAGGTGCTTGCTCCTTGGAAGAAAAGTTATGACCAATATAGATACCATATTAAAAAGCAGGACATTACTTTGCCAACAAAGATCCATATAGTAAAAGCTATGGTTTTTCCAGTAGTCATGAACGGATGTGAGAGTTGGACCATAAAGAAGGCTGAGCCCTAAAGAATTGATGCTTTCGAACTGGGGTGCTGGAGAAGACTCTTGAGAGCCCCTTGGACTGCAAGGAGATCAAACCAGTCAATCCTAAAGGAAATCAATCCTGAATATTCATTGGAAGGACTGATGCTAAAGTTCCAATACTTTGGCCACCTGATGCAAAGAGCTCACTCATTGGACAAGACCTTGATTCTGGGAAAGATTGAGGGCAGGAGGACAAGTAGATGACAGAGGATGAGATGATTGGATGGCTTGGATGGCATCACCAACTCAATGGACATGAGCTTGAAGAAATTCTGGGAGATAATTAAGGACAGGGAAGCTTGGTGTGCTGTGGTCCATGGGGTCACAAAGAGTCAGATATGACTGAGTGACGGGACAACAACAAATAATCTGCATTTTACTATATTTTTGATAGACATTATGAAAAACAGTTTCAATAAAAACATATCACTATTATAGTGTTATATACATGAAACTAATATTATACTGTAATCAATTATACTTCAAATTAAAAAAAAGAAAAAGCAAAACACCTTTGTTTCACATCTCATACAACCGAGTAAGGAATTCTAAAACAACATGCTGGGCCATTCAATAAAATATATCTGGTAAATGTTGTCAGTTTAACAAAGCCAAACAAATTTTTGTTCTTTTCTAATATACTGAATGTCCTTGTATCTGGAACTCACATCAAGTATGTAGTTTCCCCTCACACCACGTACTGTTTCATCAATTTCATGAGTACAAAATTTACAAATTCAAACTTTTCAATCAGCCCTACGGTGGATACAGGTAGCTAACTATATTATGCTACTTTACATAAGGGATTTGAACAACTGTGAATTTGGATATCCATGAGGGTCCTGGAGCCAACCTCCTGCAGATACCCAGGAACAATTATACAAAACATTTGTACTATCCATCTCACATATTTATGGCCTAGAAGTTACAAAGCAAAGACCTGCAGACTCAACCATCAACATGATATATTTGTGATTTTTTAAGTTGAATGCATTGACTACATTTTTAATATTTTTATTGGAGTATAGTTGATTTACAATGTTGCATTATATAGAAAAATGAATCAGCTCTACATATACATAGTCCCACTGTTTCCCCACCCCCCCATAGGTCATTACAGAGTATTGAGTAGAATTTCCTGTGCTATAATTAAGAAAGCATGGCTTAAAAAAAAAAGAATATCTAGACTTTTGCTTTTCTTGGGGTTGAAAAGTAGGATTTCTAGGAATGGATCGTATTCCTTTCTATGGGAACTCTAGTTCTTTAGTGTTCCCCGCACACTCAGGTGTCTTACACTTGGTCCCTATCTGCCAAACTCCCTAGGAATTTGAGTTGTTTGAGCAACTGGCCTATAGTTGCTTTTTTTATATTATTCTTTTGCTGGAGTATAGTTGTTTACTAAAGTTTCTTCTCTTGCACTCCTTCCAGAGATCACTCTTCCCCAAACTCTCTCATTACCTCCCAGCAGCCCTCCTCCTGGAATGCAAAAAGAAAAGGGAACCAATTGTCTGCCCAGATACCACACTCTCTCATCACAGTTTCTTTCTTCCTGTTAACCTAAAATACTTGGAACAGATTTACACAAATATGTTTTAAGTATTTACTGGAGTACAACCACTGTTGCAGGTCCTTCTGAAATAATCCTGTGAATAGTACAACTTCAAGTATAAGGCAATATTTGTTTTTCTGCTTGCTTCACATTGCCAAAAATTTCTGGCAAAGGAGACAAGTCTTTCATTTGACACTTACAGATAGATATTTTTAATTGTAAAGACAGAGTGATAATGCAATGCCTTGAATAAGTCTTATTCATAGTATAATGAGGTGTGATGTCCAATCTTTTATGATAAAAATGATAAAGCACTGAGTATAAGAAAGAGGTAAATTCATTTCACAGCTGAAGCAAAATGTAAAAAAGAAAAATGTAGTCTGGTACTCTCTACTACTTTAGCTTTTAGCTAAGCTCAGCTACTACTGAGCTTCCCTAGTAGCTCAGCTGGTAAAGAATCTGCCTGCAATGCAGGAGACCTGGGTTCAATCCCTGGGTTGGGAAGATCCCCTGGAGAAGGGAACAGCTACCCACTCCAGTATTCTGGCCTGAAAAATTCCATGGACTATATAGTCCATGGGGCTACAAAGAGACACAACTGAGGAACTTTCCCTTTCAGCTACTACTACTCCTCAGTAATGATCACTTTGGTTATAATGATGTATTGTAATGTTTATATTAATGTATGTGCCTGGGCTAAGTTGCTTCAGTCATGTCCATTTCTTTGCAACCCTACGGACTGTAGGCGCCCATGCTCCTCTGTCCATGGGATTCTCCAGGCAAGATTACCAGAGTGGGTTGCCCTGCCCTCCTCCACAGAATCATCCTGACCCAGGGACTGAACCCACATTTCTTATGTCTCCTGCATTGGCAGGCAGCTTCTTTACAACTAGCACCACCTTGGAAGCCCATTTATATTTTTTTATTAATAACAATAATAACCAATACAGTTGACCCTCAAACAGCATGAGAGTTAGGATTACCTACCCTCTGGCACAGCCAAAACTCTGCATATAATTTATAGCCAGCTGTCTGTATCTAAGGTTCCTCTGTATCCACAGATTCAATCAACTACAGATCAGATGGTATAGTATTGTAATATTTACTATGGAAAACAATCCAGGTGTAAATGGACCTGCACAATTCAGACCATGTTGTTTGAGGGCCAACTGTATTGGGGTATTTATTTTTTCTAGGCAACGTACTAAGTACATTATATGCAATATCTCAGTGCACCCTTAAAAGGTAAGTGCTATCATGATCTCCATTTTAGAGGTAAAGAAGCTGAACCTTAGAAAACTTAAGTGTCTTGCCCAAAATCACATAACTAGTAAGTAAGTGTTGAAGCTGGTTTTCCAGTATAAGTCTGACTCAAAAGTCCAGGCATTTCACCAGACAGGATGCCCAGGACATTTTACTTGTAAGGTATATATTCCTTCTTTGCTTCTAGTGGTCATAACTATAAATCAATGGTTCTCACTTTTAGGTACACCTCAGAGACCCCCATGTTGACTCCAAATATGATGGTTAACCCCTTTCTCATTTATAGATTATTACCTTGAAATGTCAGTTCCAAGTTGAGAGTGAGTAGGGAAGTGAAAATTTGTGAACTATATGTAAGACTCCAGTTAAGATGCAGCCACACTACCCATGAATATGTGCTTTACAAATACACTGTTCATTTTCTACTCCAGACTTTGATGAGAGAAGATGCCAAATGGCCTTCAGGTGAAAAGCTTATCCTAATTAATTATTGAACCTCCAATGGACCTTAAGATTTTGTTCCTATAAAGAGAGGTCTCACTGGGGCTTCAGGTGAGATTAATGATATGTCAGACTTTTTCTAATGCAAGGAAGACATTTTAGAAATATTAAAGAGGAGGGCCCAATTGCTTAATTTATTTTCTCTTTGCTTAGTATATTTTCTCTTTGTACCATTTTTGTTCCTGCACAGTTGGGGATCCTTTACTGACTAAAAAAAAATTCTCTATCTTTGAGATAAAAGATATTCCTGTCATTCATATAGACCTAAGGCAGGAGGAAAAGTAAAACATAATGACAGACTACACAGTGATACAATATTGTGCCTCATCAAAATAAAGAGGGCATTTAGTATTTTGTCTGATCTCTAGACTCAGAAATATTTGCTGGTGGCAGGAAAGAAGGTACAGCTGATAGTTCTACTCAAAGAAATCGATGATGAAAAATTCAGGCTGAAAATAGTCTGGCATGCCTGCTGTTACTTTTGACTTCTGACCTTTCTAGATCTTGTGGGCCACTTTCTTCATTCCTTCACCTCTTTATGGCCATTTAAATAAGAGCTGGTTGATTGACTGTGATATTTCTAGCTTGGTTATAACTAAAGAAAGCAGTAAAAGTGACAAAGGTTTATTAACAGCTCATCAGTTAGCATACCTGCCTAAATCTAGTTTGCAGAAATAAGTTCAAGAAGCTAGATTTCTGTAGTTCTGTGATTGCCACTGTGTCATGTCTGAACATTATGTGCACCTGAGAGATGCCAATACTGTTTAGGAAGCCTCCTCAGTGAGGGTAGCATCTAGGACAGGAGACACTCCCCCTCCCCCCATCTGTTAGATACATGCTGCTGTTGCAAAGTCACTTCAGTCATTTCCAACTCTGTGCAACCCCATAGATGGCAACCCACCAGGCTCCCCCATCCCTGGGATTCTCCAGGCACGAACACTGGAGTGGGTTGCCATTTCCTTCTCCAATGCATGAAAGTGAAAAGTGAAAGTGAAGTCGCTCAGTTGTGTCCAACTCTTTGTGACCCCATGCACTGCAGCCTACCAGGCTCCACATATCTTGAAATTAACAGGAAAAGAGGGCCTAGAATTTTTTTATGTCTTTGTGACTGGTGCAAATTGGATGAATAGATTTTCTGTAAACATATTAATAATATAAGCACTCTGTGTTCTCCTATAAATGGCACAGAAGCCCTAAATTTTCCAAAGCCTCTTTAAGTAAGTAAGCAAGTAAAGTCACTCAGTCGTGTCCGACTCTTTGTGACCCCATGGACTGCAGCCCACCAGGCTCCTCAGTCTATGAGATTCTCCAAGCAAGAATACTGGAGTGGGTTGCCATTTCCTTCTCCAGGGGATCTTCCCAATCCAGGGATCGAACCCGGGTCTCCCGCATTGGAGGCAGACGCTTTAATCTCTGAGCCACGTTCAGTGGCTCTTTAGTTCTTTGGATATCAATGAAATCAAACTTCCTAACTCATTGACTGCACCTGACCTAGACATTCAGCCAACCACCAAGGGCCTTTTCTAACACTCTGTGGGCACTGAGAGGGCATTTCACAGATGCACGTCGTCATCCCTATTCCAGCTCTCCCAGGAAATCCCTCGTGCCTTTCACACTGCACACTATTGCCCCTACTGGTGCCACCAGTCCACTATGCACCACTTTCGAAGGTCTTGCCCCTCATCATCTCAAATGATTCCAATTTTCATGCACAAACAGGCCGATTACTCATCTCTCCCTCTCCATGAAATTTTGTCATCCCAGTACTTACACCACTTACCTCCCTGGTTCTGCTAAATTCCCTCATGAAATATGTTTTGTTAACTTGTGCTGGAAGGGAAGGCTCAGAAACCAGGGCTGAGGAAACAGACACCATGCTGTTCTTCTTCATGGTTCTTTGTCATCTGCCCCTCGCTTTATCTCCAGGCACTTGGATACAAACATCCTCCTGGAAAAGTCATCCCTGCAAAGGTAATCCACTACTATCAAAAAACATCTGGGGTTCACTAGATGAGCTCCAGATTAGACATGCTAAATATGACTCTCAGTCACAGCTCAACTGGGGCCTCTACTGCTGCTTAATACCAGCTTGTATAGTGACATGTAACTGTATTAATTGATCAAGAACGTGTCAGTGCAGTCCTTGTTCTCACCAGGCCACCTCCTCACACCATGCTACCCACAGATTATGTGAATATTTTAAGTCCTATTCAAATTACACCACTTTCTTGAAACTTTACCAAAGTTTCATTTTGTTTTGATTATAGGACCCCTATTGGAGTACTTAACTTTTCTTACATTACTTATTTAGTTTTATCATTAGAATATGAGTCCCTGGTTGTAACATTCATGTATTGTTTATTTCTTCATTCCCCACAATGTCCAACATGGTACTCTAAATGTAACAAAGCCTTCAAGTTAATTTTATTGTTATACAAGAAGCAGATGCCAAGGATTTACAAGTATTTTCCTAACAGTAACACAAACTATCCTACCCCTCCTGGTTTTTGATAGGACTATATGCAACTTTAACATGATAGAAATTTATTCAAAACTTATTATAATGACCTTACAACTACCCTTGTCTCTATGTTATTAATGATTTTGAATAAAGAATTGAATGATTTCTCAAAGGCAGGGCACAAATTCGTGACATTATTCTTTCCATGAATACCTACTACATTTTCATCTCACAGCATTTTCAATGTACTGAATTCTTTGTTCTTTATACATTGATAACATTGCTAGGCTAACTACAAACCTATTAATATCCTTCTTATTCTTTTTATTCTGCATTCTCTAGTCATATGGCTAGTTTTTGTAGGATAATACCTTGGTTCTTAGTTAATCTCTAGCTTGATTTCCTTTGTGCTTTTGTTCATCACACTCAACTAATGAAGCTATATAGATTCATGTTAAATTCCAGAATGGTTTACTGAAAATTTTCTCTAGAACAATGATCTTGCTGAAAAATTAACTGTAGTAAGTTTATTATCAACAGTTAAGAATATTTCCCCTCTCTCCTAAGAAGAAGAGTTTTGCATCAAGATATCTAAATAATCATTCCCAAAGTTGAGTAAACCAGCCTTTTGTTAATAAAAATCAGGTTTGAGAGGAATTAGAAAGAGAACTGTCCAGGTTAGGCAAGGTACCACAAACTGAGGGCTGATAGCTAGATGTGAGAAGTGTGACTGAATTCCTCCAGATATGGAAAAAGAAGCAGAAAAGTGTTTCCTAATGTGGCAGGAACTTGTGCTCTTCATATGCAGCGCTCTGAGATGGCAGGACCTCGAGTGCAAAGGCAACGTGAAACCTTGTGGAATCTGAATCCCAGACACAGGGGCAGTGAGGGCCCTTTGCTGAGCATGTAGACATGGAAGGTGATCACCCCAGCAGCTGGGATTAAACTATGAGCTTCTCTGGAGCTTTCTCAATGGACCAAGGACACTCCCTAATTTTTCTGAACTACAATCTCCAACTTACTAGTATGATCCAGAAAAGGAAGATGGCCGTCCCCGAAATTTGACTTGACCTTGGTTCATAGAAGCCCAAGGCAACACCTCATATGATTTTCAAAACTACAAAAATATAACTTCCTTCTACTTCAAGTATTGGGGGACAATTATATGTGTTACATTTGTATTTGTTCATCAGTCCTTGCTGGATAATCAGCATCTAAGTTGCTCAGTGGTTTGATAAATCCACTTTATACATGATTACTATCATTCAGAACTTGTGTTCCAGGGCAAAATTCTACCTAAGATAACAGAACATAAGCATTAATAACCCTGACCATATTTGCTGCTGAGCTTCAAGGGTTCAATGATAAATTAGAATGCCTGCAATAGCATGCAATGTCATTAACAAGAGGTATAAATCAAGTTGAAGATGGCCATCCTATAAAGGTCTAGGAAACAGCCTGTATTATCAATAGGAAATGTCTAATAACAGACAAGGAAAAACTAATACCATCAGGGAGCAAAGTTTGTGGAAGACCAGTAGACATCATTGAAGCACACATAGTCACAAAACTGATTTAATGCACAATTATTTAACTACTGATTTATGGATTCTTTACCTTTGCCTGAGACAGCATGCATGACAGTATAATGCTGAAGTACACAGCCAACACTTGATGCATTCAGTTGTAAGGGTAAGGGCTTACTCAGTGATTTTCCTGATTGCTCATTATCATTATTTAGGGAGGCTTAAAAACCACCAATGTTCAGGTCCTACCCTCAGAGAATCTGATTTTCAGTTGTCTTAAGTAAATCAAAGTCAGAGTACTTTTTAAACCACGAGTGATTCTAATGTGTATCCAGGGTAAGAAATAAAATCACACAATTGGGAGAGTCAAGATAGTTAGTATGTTGCCTTATCACCGCCAAGACCTGTAAAGTGTCTGATGTTTAACCTGCTTGCAAACTAACAGGTTAACCAGCCAGTTTTATGAACCCTGGCAGAAGGCACAAAACCTTGGTCAAACACATGGCAGTAGCAGAGGATCAGAAGTTTTTATACCAGTTCCCTAATCTCCAGTCTCCCTGTGCTGAGTCGCTCAGTCATGTCCAACTCTTTGCAACCCCATGGACTATATCCCACCAGGCTCCTCTGCCCATGAGATTTCCCAGGCAAGAACACAGGAGTGGGTGCCATTTCCTTCTCCCCAGTTTCCATAGGCAATGCAAAAAAAAAAGATACATTGTTTTACTGAGAATTAACCCTAAGATTAGCAGATTTGAACATAATAGCCAATAAGCATGCTGGCTTTTTGCTCTGAGGTTAACATTGTCTTTTCTGATGCTAGATGGATTCACAAGGATTGAACTAACCGTGCCCTCCATTCCAGACAATAATCCTCATCTTCCAAGGCTATCACAGCACAATTGTTCTTAAAAAGATGTGTGTAGCAATGTGAGAAGCCCATGCAGGATTATCTACCAAAAATGTTGGTAGATATCTACCCAAGTTTCTATGCTCTCTGACTTCTGGTGAGTTTTCCAGTATGTACTACTCTGATGGGCCAACTCTGCTTCATCTAACCAATAGATGCTAGAACCAAATT
The DNA here is from genome assembly GCA_006408695.1 of Aepyceros melampus. Taxonomy (NCBI): domain Eukaryota; kingdom Metazoa; phylum Chordata; class Mammalia; order Artiodactyla; family Bovidae; genus Aepyceros; species Aepyceros melampus. Next base: position 41,143 of record SJXQ01010966.1, on the reverse strand, counting down.
CATTACATTTTTCTCATACAGCATTTAATTAAGACCCACAACAGGACCTAGGAAATAGGGTGAGGCCTGAAGTATTCCAGCTGAACAAAATGTCTCAACCATCAAGAGATACTGTGGCAAGACAGGTGGCTTTCTCCTTAAGTTTCTATAGTGACTTTTCCAATTAATCTCAGTACATTGTATTGATGATTACACAGACTCTACTTTGAACCACAAGGAGTACATCTAAAATTCATTCTTAACAATTCTGACCAATGAGTTAACACTAACCTCAACAGACTTCAGAACCAAGATTGCTCTTGTATGCTTAGTTAAAGTCAGGGACACATTTTCTGTCCCTTCTTCTCACTGGATTACTCCTAGTGTATGAATACCTGCTGCAAGATGCTCATACACGATTCATCATTTATGAGCATCTTGCAGCTTCCTCTAAGACGCTCCTTTCCTGTCTACAAAATCAGTGGGTGTCATGCCAGTAGCTACAATTTCATTCTTTCTATAATTCCTATGTGCGCCCAAATCATTCATTCAAAACGATCAGTTCAGAAAGGTAAAGAGCATTTTTATCAAATTTACAGAGACTCATTTAATCTGTAGAAGTCACTGTGTAGGGGCATAATGAGATATTTCTCTACCAAGTGATCATCACCCATAACATCTAGGACTATGTCAATGTAACAAGACAATCTAGGTGTCTGAATAGAATTAAGTTTGAATCCCTAGGCACAACTTTCACAGGGCACCATCAGGAAGTGCACCAAACAGGGTTTCAGTAATAGACAAGAAAAACCCTTCTTCATAGTCAGGGTGGAATTCTGAATTTCCAAAATCAGTTTGCGTAAACCACTACCATTTTTGTTCTGAACATGGCCCCAGGAAGCAATCAAGAGCAAATAACTTATCTTGGGACAGACACATTTCAGCAAAGTTCATTACTAAGATGTATGGACAAGAAAGAGGTGAGAAATAGAAATCATTTTAAGTTTAATTTTGAGGATGCCCTTCAACAGTCAGTCATACCAGATACGTATAGACGGCAGGGAGTTTGGAAGTTCTATCAAATATCTTGACTATAAAACCTATTTTTGAGTGCTTGCAATAAAAGGAGTAGGGCTTCTCTTATGGCTCAGATGGTAAAGAATCTGCCTGCCTTGCAGGAGGCTCTGGGTTCAATACTTGGATTAGGAAGATCCATTGGAGGAGGAAATGGCAACCCACTCCAATATTTCTGCCTGGAAAATTCCATGAACAGAGGAATATGGAGGGCAACAGTTCATGGGGTCACAAAGAGTGGGACACAACTAAGCATCTGAGCATGCACACACAATAAAAGGAGTACTGCTTTCTGCAAACAATCTGGGAAGATGAAAGCATGACATGGATAATTTTCAAGTTCCACAACAGTATAGTCAGAGCCAGTTGAGACTGAACAGCCATACCATAATTTGAAAAGGTGTCAACAGCAAAGAAGCCACAAAGTTAAAATTAAATTTAGTCACACAGTTCTGTCCAACTCTGTGATCCCATGGACTATAGCCCACCAGGCTCCTCCGTCTATGGAATTCTCCAGGCAAGAGTACTGGAGTGGGTTGCCATTTCCTTCTCCAGGGGATCTTCCCCACCCAGGGATCAAACCCCAGTCTCCTGCATTGCAAGCAGATTCTTTACCATCTGAGCTACTAGGGAAGCAAAGAAGCCACAAGGAAAGCCCAAAGTCAAAATTGATGTTGTCAACTTGCCACAGCAGCAGCAACAATGCCCTGTATAGTGAGGGCTCCCTTACTGTGAGTCAAAGGGGTCACTTTTGACAGAAGCCACAAAGCAGACTACAGTGATATCAGAAATGTATAGTCTTTTACTTCAGCCCAGTCTACAATGATGGGTATATTGCCCTGTCCAGTATGATATTGTATTCAGGCAGCAACAGTGGTAATACGGACAGTGCAGGCTTAATTGGCAGCTTAATTCTAGTCAATCTCATCAAATAATTATCCCTTAAAATGAGTCACTTATATCCTTGACCCAGCCAATTTGATCAGCAGCTTATATTTGTCTCTATGGTTTGTGGCCTCAAAGAGGAACATCTTTAACCTGCCAGTCTGTAGTTTCCCAAATGGTAGACCAGACAGATACTGCAGCAAGGACTGCAATATCTTAAATGCACTATTTTCCATTTAACAAGCAAGGCTTGTTAGGCCCTTCTGATCTTGTTAGTCACTGAGTCCAAGTTGACCAATGCCAAAAGGAAATAATAACAGGCTATAGAATCACAAATTATCCTGGGGAAGTGTTAAATTTGAACAACACGGGGCCAGTAGAAAACTGAAGGCTGCTTTTCAAGAGGTTTACCAGGTAGCCCTGTCAAGGGGGCAAGAGTCCAAAACCCTCATGTTACCTACCACTGGTAAAGGCTGCCATCTTTGCCAGAGGCTTCATATGCAAAATCAGTCACCAACACTGGCACCTGGAAGGAGTCATCAGAGTTTAAGGACCCCAGAGATGCTAACTCCTCCTGACTGATGTGTCTCTCTCATGTTAAGAAAATCCCCTATTGACCATGATAGGATAGAGAAGCATTATATAAATATAAGACATCGATTCCTACTATACATTCAGATGTAGAAGCCCCAACAGGGCACAGAGTTATACCAAAGTGCCCACAAAGAAATGTTAGCCTCCCTTAACAACTGAACCCTTCCCAAACCATATTATTTGAATTAAGAGTCCCCATACCCCAATGGTAATGACTAGGGTGCCTGTATCTAAGTTATAAAAGTTTAAATCCTCACCTGCCCAAAGTTCCCCAGCGTACTTGGGTGGCCGTGACCTCTGTCCTCCCTTGAGACAGCAAGACCTTGGCTTCACATCTTAGCACCTTTATTCTTAAATCAGATGATGTTGGAGTAGAGGGAAAGAGAGAAAACATGGCATACAAGCACAGACAGCGACTCCATGCCAGTAAGCAAGGCTTGTGCATTCACTCTCAGCTTTAAGAAGCTACTCAGTCACAGCCCAACTAAACATACTCTGTGTCGGGGGCCCACTCAATGCTCCAGTTTAAACAGAAATATCCTCTTACCTGATACCATTGATTTCAACTTTGTGTCAGTTCAGTTCAGTTGCTCAGTCATATCTAACTCTGTGATCCTGTGGGCTGCAGCACGCCAGATGTCCCTGTCCATCACCAACTCCCAGAGTTTACTCAGACTCATGTCCATTGAGTTGGTGATCCTATTCAACCATCTCATCCTCTGTCATCCCCTTCTCCTCCTGCCTTCAATCTTTCCCAACATCAGGGTCTTTTCAACTGAGTCAGTTCTTCACATCAGGTGGCCAAAGTATTGGAGTTTCAGCTTCAACATCAGCCCTTGCAATGAACACCCAGGACTGATCTCCTTTAGGATGGACTGGTTGGATTGCCTTATGGTCCAAGGGACTCTCAAGAGTCTTCTTCAATAGCACAGTTCAAAAGCATCAATTCTTCGGCACTCAGCTTTCTTTCTAGTCCAACTATGACATCCATACTTGACTACTGGAAAAACCATAGCTTTGACTAGACTGATCTTTGTTGGCAAAGTAACATCTCTGCTTTATAATGTGCTTTCTAGGTTGGTCATAGCTTTTCTTCCAAGGAGCAAGCATCTTTTAATCTTATGGCTGAAGTCATGATTTGCAGTGATTTTGGAGCCCAAAAAATTAAGTCTGTCACTGTTTCCACTGTTTTCCCATCTATTTGCCATGAAGTGAAGCGACCAGATCCATGATCTAGTTTTCTGAATGTTGAGGTTTGAGCCAGCTTTTTCACTCTTCTCTTTCACTTTCATCAAGAGGTTCTTTAGTTCTTCTTCACTTTCTGCCATAAGGGTGGTGTCAGCTGCATGTCTGAGGTTGTTGATATTTCTCCTGGCAATCTTGATTCCAGCTTGTGTTTCATCCAGCCCTAAGTTTCTTATGATGTACTCTGCATGTAAGTTAAATAAGCAGGTAAATATACAGCCTTGAGGTACTCCTTTCCTGATTTGGAACCAGTCTGTTGTTGCATGTCCAGTTCTAACTGTTGCTTCTTGACCTGCATACAGATTTCTCAGGAGGCAGGTCAGGTGGTCTGGTCCCATCTCTTGAAGAATTTTCCAGTTAGCTGTGATCCATACAATTAAAGGTTTTGACATAGTCAATAAAGCAGAAGTAGATGTTTTTCTGGAACTCTCTTGCTTTTTTGATGATCCAACGGATGTTGGTAATTTGATTTCTGGTTCCTCTAACTTTTCTAAATCCAGGTTGAACATTTGGAAGTTCATGATTCGTGTACTGTTGAAGCCTGACTTGGAGAATTTTGAGCATTACTTTGCTAGCATGGGCTCCTTGATAGCTCAGTTGGTAAAGAATCCGCCTGAAATGCAGGAGATCCCAGTTCGATTCCTGGATAAGAAAGATCTGCTGGAGAAGGGATAACCTACCCACTCCAGTATTCTTGGACTTCCCTTGTGGCTCAGCTGGTAAAGAATCCGCCTGTAATACTGGAGATCTGGGTTCGATCCCTGGGTTGGGAAGATTCACCAGAGAAGGGAAAGGCTACTCACTCCAATACTCTGGCCTGGAGAATTCCATGGACTGTATATTTCATGGGATTACAAAGAGCCAGACATGACTGAGCAACTTTCACTTTCACTTGCTAGCAATTGTGCAGTAGTTTGAGCATTCTTTGGTATTGCCTTTCTTTGGGTTTGAATGAAAACTAACCTTTTCCAGTCCTGTGGTCACTGCCAAGTTTTCCAAATTTGCTGGCATTTGAGAGCAGCACTTTCACAGCATCATCTTTTAGGATTTGAAATAGTTCAACTGGAATTCCATCACCTCCACAAGCTTTGTCCATAGTGATGTTTCCTAAGGCCCACTTGACTTTGCATTCCAGGATGTCTGGTACACAACTTTGTGTACCCCTTAATAAAGCAGCCATAGACACACTGCTTCCCAATAGGACCTTAGGGTTTGCACCTTTAGCTGATTTTGATTTGATTCACACAGTGGCAAGATTTTCTTTTTAGAGTCTATCCTAATCATGGGCACTGCTGGCCTATTGCCATGACAACATCCTAGTTTTTGCCTGATTTTAACAAAAAGGCTAGAGACATTTTCTTCATTGGTGGGGCCAATTTCAAATGTTGATCTGTAATTCTTTGGGTGAGTTTTCATTTTCCAGTTCTTCATGTTCATCAGCATAGTAAGCCCAGCCTAGGACAGTAATAGCCCAGATATAAATAGTAATTAGGCACTCATCTGGGGCTTTCCCAGTGGCTCAGATGGTAAATAATCTGTCTGCAATGCAGAAGACCCTAGTTCAATCCCTGAGTTGGGAGGATCTCCTGGAGAAGGGAATGGTTACCCACTCCAGTACTCTTGCCTGGTGGATCCCATGGACAGCAGAGCCATGGGGTTGCAAAGAGTCAGACACAACTGGTTGACGACTAACACATTGACTTTTCACTTCACTCATCTACTTTTTCCCAAGAAAGTTACTCTCTCAGGGAAATCTCTTCAAGAATATGATTTCCTTTTAGCAGTGAGTCCCCACTTTAAAAAAAAAAAAAAAACTCAGATCTTTTATTGTTATCTCCAAACGTATCTCAGTCTCAAAGTGGCATATTAAACAGCAGGGGGAGTTAAACCACAAGACAAAGCCACCTATCATCTTTATCCTTAACAAGCAGTGCGTGCACACCTTAGATTTAGCACCAGCTGAATTTCAAAGAAGCACAAGCTGGAATCAAGATTGCCGGGAGAAATATCAATAACCTCAGATATGCAGATGAACCACCACCTTTAAGGCAGAAAGTGAAGAGGAACTAAAAAGCCTCTTGATGAAAGTGAAAGAGGAGAGTGAAAAAGTTGGCTTAAAGCTCAACATTCAGAAAACAAAGATCATGGCTTCTGGTCCCATCACTTCATGGGAAATAGATGGGGAAACAGTGGAAACAGCATCAGACTTTATTATTTTGGCCTCCAAAATCACTGAAGATGGTAATTGCAGCCATGAAATTAAAAGACACTTACTCCTTGGAAGGAAAGTTATGACCAACCTAGATAGTATATTGAAAAGCAGAGACATTACTTTGCCAACAAAGGTCTGTCTAGTCAAGGCTATGGTTTTTCCTGTGGTCATGTATGGATGTGAGAGTTGGACTGTGAAGAAAGCTGAGAGCCAAAGAATTGATGCTTTTGAACTGTGGTATTGGAGGAGACTCTTGAGAGTCCCTTGGATGGCAAGGAGATCCAACCAGTCCATTCTGAAGGAGATCAGCCTTGGGATTTCTTTGGAAGAAATGATGCTAAAGCTGAAACTCCAGTACTTTAGTGAAGAATTGACTCATTGGAAAAGACTCTGATGCTGGGAGGGATTGGGGGCAGGAGGGGAAGGGGATGACTGAGAATGAGATGGCTGGATGGCATCACCAACTCGATGGACATGAGTTTGAGTGAACTCGGGAGTTGGTGATGGACAGGGAGGCCTGGCGTGCTGTGATTCATGGGGTCACAAAGAGTCGGACACGATTGAATGACTGAACTGAACTGAACTGAATTTCTAACAATTTGCCTCATTTCTGTCCATAATAATCAGATTTTCCATTTTTCCCATTCATAGCAGATGCACATTTCTGTAACTGTTGTCTGAGAGAGGGGTGGGACTTCAGCCCACCCAAGACAAATCTTAGTACTAGTTGCTACAATTAAGCAGACTGAAACCTGATTTCCAGATTGGCAAACAAGCCCTCTATCTGGAGGAAAATTAGCAACAATCAGAGTACCTCTACAAGGAGCAATAGTAGACTGGGAGATATGAGGATGATTCTGTAGATGGAGTTAAAGTAAAAATTTGGATGCAGTTAGAATGCTTGGACAAATGTTATGTAAGGTAATTGCATCTCCATTACCTGAATGTTTTCTTAAAATGGATATTATGTCTGATTGGGGAACACTTCCTCTACCTGATATTTTAAGTAGACGACACATAAAATTGCCCTTTAGCCAGTATTAATTGGCCACGCTAAATGGGAGCCTCTGGAATTGCCTGAGCCTACACACTTCTTAATTTGAAGCAACAGGGAATATCTGGTTAGAAAAAAAATTTACAATTTTATTCAGTGATGTGTTAAAAACAGAAGTATTGACACAAACTAATTCTCTGTATTATAGCCCTATGTATTCTGTGGAAAAGGCAGATGGCTTATGGATATTCTCTGTAGATTATCACAGTCTGAAGTAAATAATACCATACACAGTCTGAGCAGTTCCAGACATGATATTAGAACTACAAAAGATGTTAACAAGCCAGAGGGGATTGGTTTTCAGTGATTGATGTTGCAAATGCCTTCTTTCAATCCCAATTTTTAAGAGCCCAATGCAATATGTATTTACATGGGGAGGGTCCCAATTTACATTTACTGGTTTGCCCCAGTTTATAACCATAATTTTATTAGAAAGGAGTTTGGATGTGATAGATTCAACTGTTCAGCTGTATTGATATGACATCACCCTTCGAGCTGCTATCTTTGAACCAGTTTCCTAACATTTGACCTATGATCACATGCTCAAATTCTCATTATTCAGAAATAAAATAATGAATCATTTACTGTCTAGTTGACCTGAAGTTGCTCAACATGCTCACTACCAATATAAAGGATTTCTTTCAAGGCCCATTAATTGGATCATAAGGTGCTTATCCATTCTCTTCTAGAAAGCAATGTCTCTGTCAGCTCTGACCCTTGTCACTAAGACTGTCAAAAGATTTGAGAGGTTACCTTACCTGAATGTTAACATGTTAGCCTGTCACAGTTTCATGGATGCTGGAAGCTAGCAGAAACTCTTGGGTCAGAAGCAAAGAATTTGATTAAAACTCACAGCAACAGCAGTGCCCAGAGTATATGCATGTACCTGTGCCATATTGCTGAGTTCCTATTCTCAAAGGATAATAGAATGCCAGGTGACACCTGCACATTGTGAACTGCATTATATGAAGGCAACTCTGAACTTAGGGAACTCAAATCTTTTATAATGTACAGTAAGCATGCCTGTTCATTTGCTCCAGAAGGCAACATTTTATTTTACTGAACAGTAAGTACAGCTGACCTGTGCTCTGGAGGGAGACATTATCTCTATTTCCAAAGCTATAAACAAACCTTTCCTTTGCTCCAGCATGAGACACTATCTTCCTGTTCACTGAACAATCCACCTTGAAAAAAAGTCTGGAACAAATATAGTCAGTGCTTCTGTTACCAAGACATACAAAGATTCACAGATATTTAATCCTCAACAATAACTAAACTTCTGTAGACAACTACTCCATCAAATTAGCTGGGATTAGCTTCCTGTAATAGCTTCATAAATCATATCCTCAATCCATTTTGCAAACAAAGGCTTCTTTCAAAAAAGTTTTGAATAACTCTTCTTTAATAAATACATGTATACATATATTCTAAAAGCGCAAAAACATCTGTTCAAAATCCCTTACCATGTAGAGGCATTTACTTTCCTCTACTTCTCTCTGAAAAAGTGATTTCTTATGTTCAATAACATAAGTGAGCTCTAAACGGTTACTCTATGAAATGAGGTCCAAAAATTAGCTGTGTGTGAACAAAGTTTTTCTTTGTTTCATCAAACATTTTGCATAATTTTAATAATTATCAAAATAATTCCTTTGTTTCTAAAATACTGGTCCCTTCTCTCTGTTCTGATTTCCATTCCAAACATAGATTCTTTGTGAAAACCTATCTGGATATTGCTGGAATACTGAGAACATAATTTCATAAATAGAACACTTAAACTTGGGAACAAATGGTTATCCAGCTGCACACTGTTTTGAACAGAGTATTTAGGGGTCTTGATGAAAAAGTGTTTGTTGGATTTGTTCTTCAAAACTGCAAAACTGGTCACTCATCCATATCCTACAGAGTTCTTCTTACAGTAAGAATTTTAGATAACTTTACAATTTAAACCAATATGCTTATTTTTTAATATTACAGAAATAATTGTATGTGTTCCACAAGCTCTAAAAAGAGGTATTCATTATCACTATTCCATTTGAACTGAACAGTTACCCATGTATGTAAAGCCTCACACACAAAGAATGTTCCTGATCTAAAAATTACTTTTAAACAACTCTTCTCTTATTAATAAGTATTTGTAAATTAGACAAAGTATTTTTACCAGCTGACTAATCATTAACCTACTTTCTAGTTCCTCTCCTAGAGGTTAGTTCTCTTCCATGAAAAATTAAATGGTGTAGCATCACTCAATAATATGAACTTTTCTTGCAAGACAAACTGCAATTTGAAAAATATTGGAAGATTCCTCAAACATCATTCTTCTGCTGAATTGAATGACTCTAGCTGTACAAACTCATTTTAAAGTAAAATTTAATAGATTATAAAATTTTATATCTAAATAATAAAATTGATCACATTCAGTAAAACTTCATTTAATGGCAGAGTTTTGCAACTGGGAATCCAAAATAAGTTCTGGTTGATCAGCCTTTCACCAGGGATGTAAAGCATAATAGATTCCACATGGGGATCTCTTAAACTTTGTAGGAGTTTTTTAGGTCAATATATAACTCATTCAAATACTCTTACATTTTCAATAATCTCTCCTTTTGGAATGCAGTTAGACAATTTTAAAAATTAATAAACTTGCATTAATTTTTACTAGTTTTTAGGTAGTTTTAACACATCACAGGTTCATTTTCTATTGATATAAACTGTTTTTAATGCTTCAAAGACAAAAGTCTGAAGTTTTGTTCAGCACAAAGGTATATACAAATCAGAATGTTCCCTAGAAATAACACCTGAGTGAAAAAGGACAAGTGGTCCCTGGATTTAAGAGGTCATTGGTTTTTCTGGAATTGAGCTCAATTCCAGAAAAATAAATGACCCAATCAAAAAATGGGCCAAGAACTAAATAGACATTTCTCCAAAGAAGACATACGGATGGCTAACAAACACATGAAAAGATGCTCAACATCACTCATTATCAGAGAAATGCAAATCAAAACCACAATGAGGTACCATTTCACACCAGTCAGAATGGCTGCGATCCAAAAGTCAACAAGCAATAAATGCTGGAGAGGGTATGGAGAAAAGGGAACCCTCTTACACTGTTGGTGGGAATGCAAATTAGTACAGCCACTATGGAGAACAGTGTGGAGATTCCTTAAAAAATTGCAAATAGAACTGCCTTATGATCCAGCGATCCCACTGCTGGGCATACACACCAAGGAAACCAGAATTGAAAGAGACACGTGTACCCCAATGTTCATTGCGGCACTGTTTATAATAGCCAGGACATGGAAGCAACCTAGATGTCCATCAGCAGATGAATGGATAAGAAAGCTGTGGTACATATACACAATGGAGTATTACTCAGCTATTAAAAAGAATACATTTGAATCAGTTCTAATGAGGTGGATGACGCTGGAGCCGATTATACAGAGTGAAGTAAGCCAGAAAGAAAAACACCAATACAGTATACTTACACATATATATGGAATTTAGAATGATGGTAATGATAAACCTGTACGCAAGACAGCAAAAGAGACACAGATGTATAGAACGGCCTTTTGGACTCTGTGGGAGAGGGAGAGGGTGGGATGATTTGGCAGAGTGGCAGTGTAACATGTATGATATCATAAGTGAAACGAATCGCTGGTCTAGGTTTGATGCAGGATGCAGGATGCTTGGGACTGATGCACGGGGATAATCCAGAGAGAAGGTGTGGGTGGGAGCGGGGAGGTGGGGGTCGGGATTGGAGTTCATGTACACTCGTGGCTGATTCATGTCAATGTATAGCAAAATGAAAACAGTATTGTAAAGCAAAACAAACTAAAAAGTAAAAATTAAAAAAAAAAAAAAACCAGAGGTCATTGGTTCAGGATAGAGGGATTAAAGGTAGAACTTGAATCACCATTGACTAGTACAAACTTGAAGGGAAGGATGTCACCTGTAGTTAAACTGTGCAGGAAAGGTAACAGGTATTTTACAGTGGCAGAGAATTTAAATATTCATTTGTAAGCTGAAAAGAAACAAGATGTTCAGGAATTATAATGTATTACTTTATAAAGATAAAATGCTGCAAACAGGTAGAGGAGCCAAGTTTAGTTCACCTCTTTTTCTCTTGTAAGAACCAAAAGAATTTTAGAGGACTGAGTTTTGAGTGCTTCAGGTAGATACTCAGGAGCACACAAATTTTTAAATGCAACATTCGTCCTAGATTTATTCAACAAAGTATCTTCTTTTATTCTGCCAATGTCTAGATCAATGTGAAGACTCAAGTGTCCTTCAGAAGTTTGTAGGTTCTTACTAGATTCTCCTTTTTATCCTGTATTGGCGTCAACAGCTCTCCTCTTATTAAGGAATCCTTATATTCAGCATCAGGGACTTCAGACTCGGAAACTGCCTTTATTTTATTTCAAATTGGCCCAAATGACTCTAGAGTCCACTCTACTGGTTACCCTGAATGTGTGAGGTAAGAACTCCCTAGTAGTAAAATAAGACAGTTAACAGGATGTATCCAAAATATGTTTATTGGGATGGTTTCCCATTCATCTCGATGCCCCATCTGAAGGTGCATCCTTCTGTAAGCCCTATTTCTCCTCCTATTGTCTGGCAGAGGACAGTAGAGCAGCCAACAAACAAGACACACTTTGTACCTGGCTAAAGACAGTGGTGATGTCATAGCCTGCAGGTCATTTCAGATTCATGAAATAGGAACTTAGGCTAGGCACCAGGCAGCACTTCTTGTGTTTCCTCTTCTCCTCTTCTGGAGAGGGATAAGCAGATCCTTTGTGAGAGGCATGTTCTCGTGGGGAGGTTGTATTTCAATTAATATGTACAATACATTGATGTGATGCATTTATATACTGCAGCTGGATTACCACTGTAGTGTTAACATCTCTATTATATCACATAATTATCATTCTTGTGATAAAAACATTGAAGATCTAGTCTCTTAGCAACTTTGAAGTATAGAACACAGTATTGTAGATGATAAATACGTGCTGTGGTTTACATCATCAGGAAATAGCAATTGGTTTCAGGCTTGCACCCTTAAACAACATCTCCCCAGGTCCCCCATCCCAGCCCCTGTAACCACCATTATACTGCTTCAGCAAGTTCATCCCTAGAGACACAGACAACAAAACTAAGATACCTATGCTGGCCTTACATTGTTGTGAGGAATGGGGACAAGAAGGGATGAAAAATAAATTTAAAAATTAAATTACTGGGATTCAGTGAAGATATTGTTGGTTCAGTCTTTAGATTACCACAATAAATGAAAACCATCAAATCAAATTACATTTTTTTTTGTTTCCCAGTGCATATAAAAGAGAAAAAGTTTGCTTAAAGCTCACCATTTCTTTTATCAGTGTTTTATAATTTTCTATATATAGGTCTTTAGTTTCTTTAGGTAGGTATATTCCTAAGTATTTTATTCTTTTCGTTGCAATGGTGAATGGAATTGATTCCTTAATTTCTTTTTCTACTTTCTCATTATTAGTGTATAGGAATGCAAGGGATTTCTGTGTATTGATTTTATATCCTGCAACTTTACTATATTCATTGATTAGCTCTAGTAATTTTTTGGTGGAGTCTTTCAGGTTTTCTATGTAGAGGATCATGTCGTCTGCAAACAGTGAGAGCTTTACTTCTTCTTTTCCAATCTGGATTCCTTTTATTTCTTTTTCTGCTCTGATTGCTGTGGCCAAAACTTCCAGAACTATGTTGAATAGTAGCGGTGAAAGTGGGCACCCTTGTCTTGTTCCTGACTTTAGGGGAAATGCTTTCAATTTTTCACCTATGTAGAGGATCATGTCATCTGCAAACAGTGAGAGCTTTACTTCTTCTTTTCCAATCTGGATTCCTTTTATTTTCTTTTTCTGCTCTGATTGCTGTGGCCAAAACTTCCAGAACTATGTTGAATATAGTGGTGAAAGTGGACACCCTTGTCTTGTTCCCGACTTTAGGGGAAATGCTTTCAATTTTTCACCATTGAGGAGAATGTTTGCTGTGGGTTTGTCATATATAGCTTTTATTATGTTGAGGTATGTTCCTTCTATTCCTGCTTTCTGGAGAGTTTTTATCATAAATGGATGTTGAATTTTGTCGAAAGCCTTCTCTTCTCTGCATCTATTGAAATAATCATATGGTTTTTATTTTTCAATTTGACGAAGATCATGGCATCCAGTCCCATCACTTCATGGCAAATAGATGAGGAAACAGTGGCTGACTTTACTTTTCTTGGCTCCAAAATAACTGCAGATTGTGATTGCAGCCCTGAAATTAAGAGACACTTACTCTTTGGAAGGAAAGTTATGACCAACCTGGATAGCATATTGAAAAGCAGAGACATTACTTTGTCAACAAAGGTCCATCTAGTCAAGGCTGTGGTTTTTCCAGTGGTCATGTATGGATGTGAGAATTGGACTATAAAGAAAGCTGATGCTGCTCCTGCTGCTAAGTTGCTTCAGTTGTGTCCGACTCTGTGCGATGCCATAGATGGAAGCCAACCTGGTTCCCCCATCCCTGGGACTCTACAGGCAAGAACACTGGAGTGGGTTGCCATTTCCTTCTCCAATGCATGAAAGTGAAGTCACTCAGCCATGTCCGACTCTTAGTGACCTCATGGACTGCAGCCTACCAGGCTCTGCCATACACAGGATTTTCCAGGCAAGAGGGTGCCATTCAGTTCAGTTGCTCAGTCGTGTCCAACTCTTTGCGACCCCATGAATTGCAGGCCAGGCCTCCCTGTCCTTCACCAACTCCCGAAGTTCACTTAAACTCACGTCCATCTAGTCGGTGATGCCATCCAGCCATCTCATCCTCTGTCGTCCGTTTCTCCTCCTGCCTCCAATCCCTCCCAGCATCAGAATCTTTTCCAATGAGTCAACTCTTTGCATGAGGTGGCCAAAGTACTGGAGTTTCAACTTTAGCATCATTCCTTTCAAGAATACCCAGGACTGTTCTCCTTTAGAATGGACTGTTTGGATCTCCTTGCAGTCCAAGAGACTCTTAAGAGTCTTCTCCAACAATACAGTTCAAAAGCATCAATTCTTCAGCACTCAGCTTTCTTCACAGTCCAACTCTCACATCCATCCATGACTACTGGAAAAACTATAGCCTTGACTAGACAGACTTTTGTGGCAAAGTCTCGGCTTCTCCAAAAGAAAGCTGAGTGCCGAATAATTGATGCTTTTGAACTGTGATGTTGGAGAAGACTCTTGAGAGTCACTTGGACTGCAAGAAGGTCCAACCAGTCCATCCTAGAGGAGATCAGTCCTCGGTGTTCATTGGAAGGACTGATGCTGAAGCTGAAACTCAAATGCTTTGGCCACCTGATTCAAAGAACTGACTAACTGGAAAAGACCCTGATGCTGGGAAAGATTGAGGGCAGGAGGAGAATGGGATGACAGAAGATGAGATGGGTGGATCGTGTTATGGACTCAATGGACATAGGTTTTTGTGAACTCCGGGAGTTGATGATGGACAGTGAGGCCTGGCGTGCTGCGGTTCATGGGGTCGCAAAGAGTTGGACACAACTGAGCAACTGAAATGCATATAAAAGTTATGTTTACACTCAGACTCACGTCCATTGAGTCTGTGATGCCATCCAGCCATCTCATCCTCGGTCGTCCCTTTCTCCTCCTGCCCCCAATCCCTCCCAGCATCAGGGTCTTTTCCAATGAGTCAACTCTTCGCATAAGGTGCCCAAAGTACTGGAGCTTCAGTTTTAGCATCATTCCTTCCAAAGAAATCCCAGGGTTGATCTCCTTCAGAATGGACTGGTTGGATCTCCTTGCAGTCCAAGGGACTCTCAAGAGTCTTCTCCAACACCACAGTTCAAAAGCATCAATTCTTCTGCGCTCAGCCTTCTTCACAGTCCAACTCTCACATCCATACATGACCACAGGAAAAACCATAGCCTTGACTAGACGGACCTTAGTCGGCAAAGTAATGTCTCTGCTTTTGATATACTATCTAGGTTGGTCATAACTTTTCTTCCAAGGAGTAAGCGCCTTTTAATTTCATGGCTGCAGTCACCATCTGCAGTGATTTTGGAGCCCAAAAAAACAAAGTCTGACACTGTTTCTACTGTTTCCCCATCTATTTCCCATGAAGTGATGGGGCCAGATGCCATGATCTTCGTTTTCTGAATGTTGAGCTTTAAGCCAACTTTTCCACTCTCTTCTTTCACTTTCAACAAGAGGAACTCCGGGAGTTGGTGATGGACAGGGAGGCCTGGCGTACTGCGATTCATGGGGTCGCAAAGAGTCGGACATGACAGAGCGACTGAACTGAACTGAACTGAACTGTAGCATATTTAAACATGCAGTAGCATTATGTCTGAAAAACAATGTACATACTTTAAATATTACTACAAAATGCTAGCCATCATCTGAGACTTCAGTGAGTCATTGTAGTAACAAAGATTATTGATCATAGATCACCATAACAAATATAACAATGAAAAAGTTTGAAATATTAAGAGAATTACCAAATGTGATACAGAGACATGAAGTAATCAAATACTCCTGGGAAAAATACGGTGCCCGGAGACTCTCAAAGTAGGGTTGTCAAGACCTTCAATTTGTTTAAAAAAAAAAAAAAAAGCAATATCTGCAAAGTGAAATAAAATGAGGTATGCCTGTAGTCTGTTAGATATTAACAGTCATGAGAAAGAGGGAAAATTGAATAATGGCAGATAAGAAACAATAGAACAAAGTAAGGCAAGGTGGGGTTGGGGTTGGTTAACTAGAGTAGTCAATAAAGAATTGGTGTAGTTTTCATTGAGAAGTCAGAACTATATAGAGATTCTTAAGACATTTATAAATATTAAATACAAGGATTTACCTTCTTAACTTTCACATATAACATCAGCCAGTCAGTTAAGTTGCTCAGTCATGTCTAACTCTTTGCGACCCAATGGACTGCAGCATACCAGGCTTCCTTGTCCATCATCAACTCCCAGAGTTTACTCAAACGCATGTCCATGAGTCCATGATGCCATCCAACCACCTCATCTTCTGTTGTCCCCTTCTCCTCCTGCCTTCAATCTTTCCCAGTATCAAGATCTTTCAAATGAGTCAGTTCTTCATATAGTGTGGCCAAAGTATTAGAGTTTCAGCTTTAGCATAAGTCCTTCCAATGTATACTCAGGACAAACTTCCTTTAAGATGGACTGTTTGGATCACCTTGCAGTCCAAGGGACTCTCAAGAGTCTTCTCCAACACCGCAGTTCGAAAGCATCAATTTTCGGTGCTCAGCTTTCTTTATAGTCCAGCTCTCAAATCCATACATAGCTACTGGAAAAACTATCGCTTTGACTACATGGACTTTTGTTGGCAAAGTACTGTCTCTGCTTTTTAATATGCTGTCTAGGTTGGTCATAACATTCCTTCTAAGGAGTAAGCGTCTTTTAATTTCATGGCTGCAGTCACCATCTGCAGTGATTTGGAGCCCCCCAAAAAATAAAGTCTGCCACTGTTTCCACTGTTTCCCTTCTATTTGCCATGAAGCTAAGAGACTGGATGCCATTATCTTAGTTTTCTGAATGTTGAGTTTTAAGCCAACCTTTTTTACTCTCCTCTTTCACTTTCATCAGAAGCTCTTTAGTTCTTCCTCGCCTTCCACCATGAGAGCGGTGTCATCTGCATATCCGAGGTTATTGATACTTCTCCTGGAAATCTTGATTCCAGCTTGTGCTTCATCCAGCCCAGCATTTCTCATGATATATAACATATGTATGTGCTAAATCACTTCAGTCGTGTTTGACTCTATGACTCTATGGACTGTAGCCCACCAGGCTTCTCTGTCCATGAGATTATCCAGGTTTGGTGGCCGGAGGGTCAGACCTAAGATGGCGGAGAAATAGGATGGGAAGACAATTTTCTCCCCCACAAATTCACTGAAAGAGTATTTGAAAGCTGAGCAAATTCCACAAAACAACTTCCGAATGCTGGCAGAGGACATCAGGTACCCAGAAAGGCAGCCTGTTGTCTTTGAAAGGAGGCAGACAAATTATAAAAGATAAAAAGAGACACAAAAGAGTTAGGGACAGGAAGGGAGTCTTTAAAGATGAGAAGTTTCCAAACACCAGGAAACACTCTCACCAGTGGGTCTGTGGGGAGTTTTGGAATCTCTGACAGCGACATAACTGGGAGGAAAAATAAATAAATAAATAAAACCACAGATTACCTGCCTAATGGCAACTCCCAGCAGAGAAGTAGCCCAGATGCTTGCATACATCACCAGCAAGCAGGGGCTGAACAGAGAGGCATCAGCTGCATTGCTTAGGGTAAGGACCAGGCCTGAGTTCCCTGCGGGCAATCTGAGAGAGCTAATATGAGATAGCAACCCAAACTGTGGGATAGCCAGAGAGAGAGAGAGAGAAGAGAGACAGAACTATCCTGCAAAAAGTCCTAACCTAAGGCACTGCCAACCCGCTCATAGAACAAAGGACTAAGCGAATAACAGAGGAAAGTGAGCTGGCTGTGAACTGGCCCATCCCCCTGCTGGAGGCAGGGAGGCAGGTGAGGGGCAGCCAGAGCCAGAAAGGGGCACTCTCAGCCCCAGAGAGGCATCCTCCACCAAACTGCAAGCAGGCTCCCAGCTGCTAACCAAGGCTTCCTGGGATTCTGGATGGTTGACATCCGCCAGGAGGGTCACAGCCAGAGATCAGCTCCCAGAAGAGACACATAGCACACCTGAGATGGGCACACCTGCTGCCGCCCAGGAAACCGAGCTGCTGGGGAAGGGGAGGTGATAAGATGCACCCCCCACCTGGGGAGCCTGTGCTTGCAAAGCACCTGGTTGCCTGAGCTGCTCAGACCTGGGAAGGGCACAAAACAGAGGCCCAAATGAGTCTGTGCCTTTGTGGATGCCCAAGAACCTGAACCTGAGCGGCTTAGACCTGGAAAGGGCATACAACCCAGGGCCCACTTTAGACTCTTCCCCTGCAGAGCAACCTAGATCCTGAGCAGTGTAGACTGAGAAAGCACACACGCTGTGAGCAGGGGCAAACCCAGTGTGGCCGAGCACTGCAATCATTCCCCACACACACCAGTGATATTTGTTTGCAGTGTTCCACCCTCCAACAGCATGCTTGAACAAGTGAGCCTAAATAAGTGACCACCTAGGCCCCTTGTGTCAGGGTGGAAATTAAATATTGTGTTCAGTTTGGTTCAGTTCAGTCACTCAGTTGTGTCCAACTCTTTGCGACCCCATGAATTGCAGCATGCCATGTCTCCCTGCCCATCACCAACTCCCGAAGTTCACTCAGACTCACGTCCATCGAGTCAGTGATGCCATCCAGCCATCTCATCCTCTGTCGTCCCCTTCTTCTCCTGCCCCCAATCCCTCCCAGCATCAGAGTCTTTTTCAATGAGTCAACTCTATGCATGAGGTGGCCAAAACACTGGACTTTTAGCTTTAGCATCATTCCTTCCAAAGAAATCCCAGGACTGATCTCCCTCAGCATGGACTGGTTGGATCTCCTTGCAGTCCAAGGGACTCTCAAGAGTCTTCAACACCACAATTCAAAAGCATCAATTCTTTGGCCCTTAACCTTCTTCACAGTCCAACTCTCACATCCATACATGACCACAGGAAAAACCATAGCCTTAACTAGATGGACCTTAGTTGGCAAAGTAATGTCTCTGCTTTTGAATATGCCATCTAGGTTGGTCATAACTTTTCTTCCAAGGAGTAAGCATCTTTTAATTTCATGGCTGCAATCACTATCTGCAGTGATTTTGGAGCCCAAAAAAATAAAGTCTGACACTGTTTCCACGGTTTCTCCATCTATTTCCCATGGAATGATGGGACCAGATGCCATGATCTTCATTTTCTGAATGTTGAGCTTTAAGCCAACTTTTTCACTCTCCACTTTCAACAAGAGGCTTTTTAGTTCCTCTTCACTTTCTGCCATAAGGGAGGTGTCATCTGCGTATCTGAGGTTATTGATATTTCTCCTGGCAATCTTGATTCCAGCTTGTGTTTCTTCCAGTCCAGCGTTTCTCATGATGTACTCTGCATATCAGTTAAATAAGCTGGGTAACATAGACAGTTTTGACATACTCCTTTTCCTACTTAGAACCAGTATGTATTTCCATGTCCAGTTCTAACTGTTGCTTCCTGGCCTGCATACAGATTTCTCAAGAGGCAGGTCAGGTGGTCTGGTATTCCCATCTCTTGAAGAATTTTCCACAGTTTATTGTGATCCACACAGTCAAAGGCTTTGGCATAGTCAATAAAGCAAAAATAGATGTTTTTCTGGAACACTCTTGCTTTTTCCATGATCCAGTGGATGTTGGCAATTTGATCTCTGGTTCCTCTGCCTTTTCTAAAACCAGCTTGAACATCAGGAAGTTCACAGTTCACGTATTGCTGAAGTCCTCTATTACTTCTTAATTTTTTAAAAATTTAAATTCATTTATTTTAACTGGAGGCCAATTACTTTACAATATTGTATTGGTTTTGCCATACATCAACATGAATCTGCAATGGGTGTAAACGTGTTCCCCATCCTGAACCCCCCCTCCCACCTCCTTTCCCATACCATCCCTCTGGGTAATCCCAGTGCACCAGCCCCAAGCATCCTGTATCATGCATCAAAACTGGACTGGCTATTCATTTCTCATATGATATTATACATGTTTCAATGCCATTCTCCCAAATCATCCCACCCTCTCCCTCTCCCTCTCCCTCTTGCACAGAGTCCAAAAGACTGTTCTTTCCATCTGTGTCCCTTTTGCTGTCTCGCATACAGGGTTATCGTTACCATCTTTCTAAATTCAATACATATGTATTAGTATACTGTGGTGGTGTTTTTCTTTATGGCTGATTTCACTCTGTATAATGGGCTCCAGTTTCATCCACCTCATTAGAACTGATTCAAATATATTCTTTTTAATGGCTGAGTAATACTACATTGTGTATATGAACCACAGCTTTCTTATCCATTCATCTGCTGATGGATATCTAGGTTGCTTCCATGTCCTGGCTATTATAAACAGTGCTGTGAGACACGTGTACCCCAATATTACTCCTGTACTTTTCGTTTTTATAACCGACTATTACCTGCAAAAAAAAAAGACCCTATTTTTAAAGCAAACTTCATACATATTTTTTATAATTTTTGTGATTTTGTTTATTTTTTAATACTGTATTTTTGAGATTAACCTCTACTCTAGATTTTTAGTCTTTGCTTTTGGTATTTGTTATCAATTTTGTACCTTTAAAAATCCAATCTTCGGTGCCCATTTTTACTTGAGAGCAAGATTACTGGCTTGACTGCTCTCTTCCCCTTTGGACTCTCCTTTTTCTCCTCCAGGTCACATCTATCTCCTCCCTCCGCCTTCTCTTCTCCACACAACACTGTGAATCTCTTTGTGTGTTCCAGGCTGTGGAGAACACTTAGGGAACTAATTACTGGCTAGATCTCTCTCTCCTTTTGATTCCCCCTTTGCTACTCCTGGTCACTTCTATCTCCTTCCTCCCTCTTCTCTTCTCTATGTAACTCTGTGAATCTCTCTGATGGATCCAGGAGGTGGAGAGCACATAGGGAATTGATTACTGGTTAGACTGCTCTCTCCCCTTTTGATTCCCCCTCTTCTCCTCCTGGTCACCTCTATCTCTCTCTTCCTTCTTCTCTTCCTCGTGTAACTCTATGAACCTCTCTGGATCTCCTTCACTGTGGAAAATCTTTTCACCATTAATCTAGATGTTTTACCTTTGGTGCTATATGGATGGAGAAGTCTTGAGTCTATTGTAAGAATAAGACTGAAAACCAAAGGCAGGAGGCTTAAGTCCCAAACTTGAGAGCACCAGAGAATTTCTGACTCCAGAGAACATTAATCAATGAAAACTCATCCAAAAGCCCCCATACCTACACTGAAACCAAGCACCACTCAAGAGCCAACAAGTACAGAGAGAGACATACCATGCAAATTCTCCAGCCCTGAGCTTCAAAATATAGGCTGCCCAAAGTCACACCAAACCCACAGACATCTCAAAACTCACTATTGGACACTGCATTATACTCCAGAGAGAAGAGATCCAGCTCCACCCACCAGAACAGACACAAGCTTCCCTAACCAGGAACCTTGACAAGCCACCTATCCAACCCCACCCATAGCGAGGAACCTCCACAATAAAGAAGAACCACAAACTGCCAGAATACAGAAAGGCCACCCAAACACAGCAGTCAAAACAAGATTAAAAGGCATAGAAATACTCAGCAGGCAAAGGAACATGATACATGCCCACCAAACCAAAAAAAAAAAAGAGGAGGAGATAAGGAGTCTGCTTGAAAAAGAATTCACAATAATGATAGTAAAAAAGATCCAAAATCTTGAAAATAAAATGGAGTTAAGATAAATAGCCTGGAGACAAGGATTGAGAAGATGCAGGAAAGATTTAACAAGGACCTAGAGGAAATAAAAAAAGAGTCAATACATAATGAATAATGCAATAAATGAGATCAAAAACACTCTGGAGAGAACCAACAGTAGAACAACATGGGCAGAAATAGGATAAGCAAGGTAGAAGATAGAATAGTAGAAATAAATGAAGCAGAGAGGAAAAAGAAAAAAATTTAAAAGAAATGAGGACAACCTCAGAGACCTCTGGGACAATGTTAAATGCTTCAACATTCGAATCATGGGAGTCCCAGAAGAAGAAGACAAAAAGAAAGACCATGAGAAAATACTTGCGGAGATAATAGTTGAATACTTCCCTAAAATGGGGAAGGAAATAAGCCACCCAAGTCCAAGAAACCCAGAGAGTTCAAAACAGGATAAACCCAAGGCAAAACACCTCAGCTCAGTTCAGTTCAGTCGCTCAGTCGTGTCCAACTCTTTGCGACCCCATGAATTGCAGTATGCCAGGCCTCCCTGTCCATCACCAAATCCCGCAGTTCACTCAGACCCATGTCCATCGAGTCAGTGAGGCCATCCAGCCATCTCATCCTCTGTTGTCCCCTTCTCCTCCTGCCCTCAATCCGTCCCTGCATTAGAGACTTCTCCAATGAGTCAGCTCTTCACATGAGGTGGCCACAGTACTGGAGTTTCAGCTTTAGCATCATTCCTTCCAAAGAAATCCCAGGGCTGATCTCCTTCAGCATGACTAGTTGGATCTCCTTGCAGTCCAAGGGACTATCAAGAGTCTTCTCCAACACCACAGTTCAAAAGCATCAATTCTTCTGCACTCAGCCTTCTTCACAGTCCAACTCTCACATCCATACATGACCACAGGAAAAACCATAGCTTTGACTAGACAAACCTTAGTCAGCAAAGTAATGTCTCTGCTTTTGAATATACCATCTAGGTTGGTCATAACTTTTCTTCCAAGGAGTAAGCGTCTTTTAATTTCATGGCCGCAATCACCATCCTCAGTGATTTTGGAGCCCAGAAAAATAAAGTCTGACACTGTTTCCACGGTTTCTCCATCTATTTGCCATGAAGTGATGGGACCGGATGCCATGATCTTCATTTACTGAATGTTGAGCTTTAAGCCAACCTTTTCACTCTCCTCTTTCACTTTCATCAAGAGGCTTTTTAGTTCCTCTTCACTTTCTGCCATAAGGGTGGTGTCATCTGCATATCTGAGGTTATTGATATTTCTCCCGGCAATCTTGATTCCAGCTTGTGTTTCTTCCAGCCCAGCGTTTCTCATGATGTACTCTGCATATAAGTTAAATAAGCAGGGTAACAATACACAGCCTTGACGTATTCCTTTTCCTATTTGGAACCAGTCTGTTGTTCCATGTCCAGTTCTAACTGTTGCTTCCTGACCTGCATACAGATTTCTCAAGAGGCAGGTCAGGTGGTCTGGTATTCCCATCTCCTGAAGAATTTTCCACAGTTTATTGTGATCCACAGAGTCAAAGGCTTTGACATAGTCAAATTAACAAAGATCAAACACAAAGTATAAATATTAAAAGCAGCAAGGGAAAAACAACAAATAACAAACACACAAGGGGATTCCCATAAGGATAACAGCTGATCTTTCAATAGAAACTCTGCAGGCCAGGAGGGAATGGCAGCATACTTAAAGTGATGAAAGAAAATAATCTACAGACCAGATTACTGTACCCAGCAAGGATCTCATTCAAATATGAAGGAGAAATCAAAACCCTTACAGACCACAAAAGCTGAAAGAATGCAGCACCACCAAGCCAGCTCTCTAACAAATGCTAAAGGATCTTCTCTAGACAGGAAACACAAAAAGAGCATATAAACTCAAACCCAAAATAATAAAGTAAATGTCAATGGGATCATACTTATCAATAATTGCCTTAAATGTAAATGGGTTGAATGCTCCCACCAAAAGACAAAGACTGGCTGAATGGATACAAAATTAAGACCCCTATATATGTTGTCTACAAGCGACCCACCTCGAAACAAGGGACACATACACAGTGAAAGTGAAGGGCTGGGAAAAGAAAATCCATGCAAATAGAGACCAAAAGAAACCAGGAGTAGCACTACTCATATCAGATAAAATAGACTTTAAAATAAAGGCTGTGAAAAGAGACAAAGAAGGACACTACATAATGATCACAGGATCAATCCAAGAAGAAGATATAACAATTATAAATATATATGTACCCAACAAGGAGCACCACAATATGTAAGACAAATGCTAACAAGTAGGAAAGTGAAAATTAACAATAACTGCCGGGTTCGAGCCCCTGCAGGATCCAGAGGAACCCTCAGGAGAGATGGCGTCAGCAAAGAGAATGATTTACAGAGAGAGATAAAGAATGTTTCAGATAAGAAAATAGAGGAGAGAAAGAGGCTGATATTCCTTTGTTTACACAGAAAGCCAATAAATCCCAAGACAAGGGACTTGCTGTGTTCATGTAGGCTGCAGGTGCCCTCCCGGTCTCCCAAGGGCGTGAAGACACAGAACACCTTCCCGTTCAGGTCTTAGAAGCCCAGGCAGGAGAGTCAATGCAGAGAGCCTCTATGCTCCAAGGGATCAGCCTGAAAAAGAGAGTAAGAGAGAGAAAGAAAGAAAAAAAGAAAGGCAGAGGAAGACCAAACTTCTTCAGTGAGCAAGGCCCGTAACTTTATTTTCAAAAGGGACTTTTATACATTGACTTGTACATAGAGGGAAATGAAAGGTGCAAAGTTATACAGAGTCAGCCCAAACATTACATCTGTTTGTATTTATCAAAACCAGGATTTTTTCTGCATACCTTTCCCATAAACAATGTTGTGTACATTATCTTCTGGCCTTGGAGGCCTGTGGACATTTTATTACCCTCTTTTGATAAAGGCTTCTCAACCAGAAAACTTATTTTCCCTTCAAATGTTTTTTCTTTATATTTCTAATCTATGTCAGCCCCAGAAAGTATTAAACAGAGTTACATTTCTCATGGAGCAAAGGTGCAGTGAGTTACAACAAAGAAAGAACCAATCAGCTCAAAGGTCTGATGTGGTTAATTCCAAGGCTACACTTGTTTTTCTTACATTCCAACTATGTTAACTAATGCACTCCCAGGTGCACAATGGATAAGAAATATGGGAACTTAGCAGCAAGCATTGGCTCAACAGTGAAATCCTACACCAGCACTACCCTGCTGCTGCTGCTGCTAAGTCGCTTCAGTCGTGTCCGACTCTGTGTGACCCCATAGACGGCAGCCCACCAGGCTCCCCCGTCCCTGGGATTCTCCAGGCAAGAACACTGGAGTGGGTTGCCATTTCCTTCTCCAATGCATGAAAGTGAAAAGTGAAAGGGAAGTCACTCAGTTGTGTCTGATTCTTAGCGACCCCATGGACTAGAGCCTATCAGGCTCCTCCTCCATGGGATTTTCCAGGCAGGAGTACTGGAGTGGGGTGACATAACACTACTCTAATAGTTTTTAACACTTTGAAAGGCTCTATATTTTTAGGCTTCCCGTGCTTCTCACAGTTGAGAGGCTGTAAATAATCATAAGCATAGTGCAAGAGTCTGGATAAACCTGTCAGGCAAGCTAGAATGCTAACAGGGGGGTTTTAATTGAAATACTCCTTTTATGCCCAAGAGACTTATTAGTTAGAGCCCTAAATTGATTTTCTCCAGAGAAAGGTGGTCAGGGATAGCCCCTTGTTAATGTGAGAAGAGTTGGCGAAAGGCATAAAATAGTAAAACAGACAGATTCTGGTTTGGGGGTAGATGCAGGTCCAGGGAGCCCCTCGAGTACTATCTGCCTTTGCCTGTCAGGTGTTCTCCACACAACCTTTGCCATGGGTGGGATTTCCCATGGTGGTTCCCGGCAAATAACACAATAATAGTGGGAGATTTTAATATTCCACTCACACCTATGGATAGATAACTAAGCAGAAAATTAACAAGGAAACACAAATTTTAAATTATACAATAGACCAGTTAGACCTAATTGATGTCTATAGGACATTTCACCCCAAAACAATGAATTTCACCTTTCTCTCAAGCACACACGGAAACTTCTCTGGGATAGATCACATCCTGGGCCATAAATCTAGCCTTGGTAAATTCAAAAAAATTGAAATCATTCCAGTATTTTTTCTGACCACAATGCAGTAAGATTAGATCTCAGTTACAGGAGAAAAAATATTAAAAATTCCAACATTTGGAGGCTGAACAACACGTTTCTGAATAACCAACAAATCACAGAATAAATCAAAAAGAAATCAAAATATGCATAGAAAGAAATTAAAATGAAAACACAACAACCCGAAACCTAGGGGACAGTGTAAAAGCAGTGCTAAGGGGAATGTTCATAGCAATACAAGCTTACCTCAAGAAACAATAAAATAGTCAAATAAATAACATAATTCTACACCTGAAGTAACTAGAAAAGGAAGAAATGAAGAACCCCAGGGTTACTAGAAGGAAATAAATCTTAAAAAATAGGGCAGAAATAAATTCAAAAGAAACAAAAAAGACCACAACAAAAATCAACAAAACTAAAAGTTGATTCTTTGAGAAGATAAATAAAATTGACAAACTATTAGCCAGGCTCATCAAGAAACAAAGAGAGAAAAATCAAGTCAACAAAATTCGAAATGAAAATGGAGAAATCACAACAGACAACACAGAAATACAAAGGATCATAAGAGACTGTTATCAGCAACTATATGCCAATAAAATGGACAATTTTATTTCTTCCAAAGGAAGAAATGGACAAATTCTTAGAAAAGTGTAGCCTTCCAAAACTGAACCACAAAGAAATAGAAAATCTTTAAGACCGATCACAAGCACAGAAATCGAAACTGTAATCAGAAATCTTTCAGCAAACAAAATCCCAGGACCAGAGGGCCTCACAACTGAATTCTACCAAAAATTTAGAGAAGACCTAACACCTATCCTACTCAAACTCTTCCAGAAAATTGCAGAGGAAGGTAAACTCCAAACTCATTCTATGAAGCCACCATCACCCTAATACCACAACCAGACAAAGATGCCACAAAAAAAGAAAACTACAGGCCAATATCACTAATGAACATAGATGTAAAAATCCTTAACAAAATCTTAGCAAACAGAATCCAACAACATATTAAAAGGATCATACATCATGACCAAGGGGGCTTTATCCCAGAGATGCAAGGATTCTTCAATATCCACAAATCAATCAATGTAATACACCACATTAACAAATTGAAAGATAAAAACCATATGATTATCTCAATAGATGCAGAGAAGGCCTTTAACAAAATTCAACATCCACTTATTTAAAAAAAAAAAAAACCTCCAGCAAACAGGAATAGAATGAACCTATCTCAACATAATAAAAGCTATATATGACAAACCCACAGCAAACATTATCCTCAATGGTGAAAAATTGAAAGCATTTCCCTTAAAGTCAGGAACAAGACAAGGGTGCCCACTCTCACCATTACTATTCAACATAATTTTGGAAGTTTTACCCACAACAATTAGAAGAGAAAAAGAAATAAAGAGAATCCAGATTAGGAAAGAAGAATTAAAACTTTCACTGTTTGCAGATGACATGATCCTCTACATAGAAAACCATAAAAATTACACCAGAAAACTACTAGAGCTAACCAATGAATACAGCAAAGTTGCAGGATATAAAATCAACATGCAGAACTCCCCTGCATTCCTATACACTGACAATGGGGAAACAGAAAGAGAAATTAAAAACAAAAATTCCATGTACCATTGAAATGAAAAGAATAAAATACTTAGAACTATATATACCTAAAGAAACAAAAGACCTACATATAGAATACTATGAAAGACTGTGAAAGAAATCAAAGAGGACACAAATAAATGGAGAAATATATCATGTTCATGGACTGGAAGAATCAATATAGTGAAAATGAGTATACTGCCCAAAGCAATCTATAGATTCAATGCAATCTCTATGAAGCTACCAACGGTATTTTTCACAGAAGTAGAACAAATAACTTCACAATTTGTATGGAAATACAAAAAAAAAAAAAAACACCTCAAATAGCCAAAGCAATCTTGAGAAAGAAGAATGGAACTGGAGGAATCAACCTGTCAGACTTCAGACTACTACAGTTCAGTTCAGTTCAGTTCAGTCACTCAGTCATGTCCGACTCTTTGCAACCCCATGAATGGCACCAGCCAGGCCTCCCTGTCCATCACCAACTCCCGGAGTTCACTCAGACTCATGTCCATCGAATCAGTGATGCCATCCAACCATCTCATCCTCGGTTGTCCCTTTTCCTCCTGCCCCCAATCCCTCCCAGCACCAGAGTCTTTTCCAATGAGTCAACTCTTCGCATGAAGTGGCCAAAGTACTGAAGTTTCAGGTTTAGCATCAGTCCTTCCAATGAACACCCAGGACTGATCTTTAGAATGGACTGGTTGGATCTCCTTGCAGTCTAAGAGACTCTCAAGAGTCTTCTCCAACACCACAGTTCAAAAGCATCAATTCTTGGGTGCTCAGCTTTCTCCAGAGTCCAAGTCTCACATCCATACATGACCACTGGAAAAATCATACTACAAAGTATGATTTTTTGGCTATTCTACAAACCTATGCAAAGTATGGTACTGGCACAAAGACAGAAATATAGATCGATGGAAGAAAATAGAAAGCCCAGAGATAAATCCACACACCTATGGACACCTTATCTTTGACAAAAGAGGCAAGAATATACAATGGAGAAAAGATAATCTCTTTAACAAGTGGTGCTGGGAAAACTGGTCACTCACATTTAAAAGAAGTAACTAGAACACTTTCTAACACCATACACAAAAATAAACTCAGAATGGATTAAAGATCTAAATGTAAGACCTAAAATATTAAACTCCTAGAGGAAAACATAGGCAAAACATTCTCTGACATAAATCACAGCAAGATCCTCTATGACCCATCTCCCAGAGTAATGGAAATAAAAGCAAAAATAAACAAATGGGACCTAATTAAACTTAAAAGCTTTTGCATAACGAAGGAAACTATAAGCATGGTGAAAAGACAGCCTTCAGAATGGGAGAAAATAATAGGAAATGAAGCAACTGACAAAGAATTAATCTAAAAAATAAACAATTCCTGCAGCTCAATTCCAGAAAATAAATGACCCAATCAAAAAATTGGTCAAAGAACTAAACAGACATTTCTCCAAAGAAGCTATACAGATGGCTAACAAACACGTGAAAAGATGCCCAACATCACTCATTATCAGAGAAATGCAAATCAAAACCACAATGAGTTACCCCCTCACATGGGTCAGAATAGCTGCTATCCAAAAGTCTACAAACAATAAATGCTGGAGAGGATTTGGAAATAAGGGAACCCTCTTACACCTTTGGTTGAAATGCACACTAGTACAGCTACTATGGAGAACAGTGTGGAGATTCCTTTAAAAACTGGAAACAGAACCACCATACGACCCAGCAATCCCACTGCTGGACATACACACTGCGGAAACCAGAATTGAAAGAGACACATGTATCCCAATGTTCATCGCAGTCTGTTTATAATAGCCAGGACACAGAAGCAACCTAGATGTCCGTCGGCAGACAAATGGATAAGAAAGCCTTGATACACATACACAATGGAATATTACTCAGCCATTAAAAAGAATATATTTGAATCAGTTCCAGTGAGGTGGATGAAACTGGAGCCTATTATACAGAGTGAAGTAAGCCAGAAAGAAAAACACCAATACAGTATAATAATGCATATATATGGAATTTAGAAAGATTGTAATGATAACCCTATATATGAGACACCAAAAGAGTCACAGATTTATAGAACAGTCATTTAGACTCTGGGAGAAGATGAGGACAGGATGATTTGAAAGAATAGCACTGAAACTGTATATTATCACATGAGAAACAGATCACCAGTCCAGGTCTGATGCATGAGACAGGGTGCTCAGGGCTGGTGCACTTGGATGACCCAGATGGATGGGATGGGGAGAGAGGTGGGAAGGGGGTTTAGGATGGGGAACACATTTATGCACATGGCTGATTCATGTCAATGTATGGCAAAAACCACTACAATATTGTAAAGTAATTAGCCTCCAATTAAAATAAATAACTTTTAAAAAAATAAAAATACTGGTGTGGATTGCCATGCCCTCCTCCAGGGGATCTTCAAGAACCAGGGATCAAACCTTCATATCTTGCCTTGTCAGGCAAGTTCTTTACCACAAGTGCCACTTGGAAGGCCCCCATATAGCATACTACAGTGTTAGTTATATCTGTCATGTTGCACATTACATCCCCAATACTTATTTATACCTGAAAGTTTGCAGTACCTTTTGACTGTCTTCATCCAATTTCTCTTTCCTTCATATGAGATGATGGATGTTCCCTAAACCTAACGTGATAATTATGTAATGATCATTATGCTATATACCTTAAACTTATATACTACTGTTAAATCAATTATATCTAAAAACTGGAAGAAAAACTACTGCATTTTACAATAATTAAAAGTTAAAATTCTACAGTGTTGCTTCCATTCCGACTCTTGCAACCCCATGAACTGTAGCCATGTCTATGGGATTTCCCAGGCAAGGAAACTGGAGTGGGTTGCCATTTCCTTCTCCAGGGGATCTTCCTGGCCCAGAAATCAAGCCCATGTCTCCTGCATTGCAGGTAGATTCTTTACAGCTGAACCACCAAGGAAGCCCAAAATTCTACATTGTTGTATATAATATGTGAGTGAGTGAAAGTTGCTCAGTTGTGTCTGACTCTTTGTGACTCCATGAGCCATACAGTCCATGAAATTGTCTAGGTCAGAATACTGGCGTGGGTAGCCTTTCCCTTCTCCAGAGGATCTTCCCAACCCAGGGATCAAACCCAAGCCTCCCACATTGCAGGCAGATTCTTACCAGCTGAACCACAAGGGAAGCCCATATAATATGTTATATAATAGAAATTCAACCTATACAAACATAAACAAAATTGGAAGGTAATACTGTAAAAAGGATTTGTGTCTTTTAAGCAACATGAAAAGTATATATGAAAAATAGATTTAAATATTTTAATATAAAATGAATAGAGGATATACACTCAAAATAAGAACTATAGATGAGTTATAAACATTATATAGAATATGGATACACATAATTGAAAAAATTGTGAATTGCAATTATGGGATATTCCTTTTTACATATCAAAATTTGCAAATAACTTTTAAAAAGCCATAGTCAATGTTGGGAAATATTTTGTGATAAGCTAGTATGCACTCAGAGAAGGCAATGGCAACCCACTCCAATACTCTTGCCTGGAAAATCCCATGGACAGAGGAAGCTGGTAGGCTGTAATCCATGGGGTTGCTAAGATTTGGACATGACTGAGCGACTTCACTTTCACTTTTCACTTTCATGCATTGGAAAAGGAAATGGCAACCCACTCCAGTGTTCTTGCCTGGAGAATCCCAGGGATGGGGGAGCCTGGTGGGCTGCCCTCTATGGGGTTGCACAGAGATAGACACAGCTGAAGCGACACAGCAGCAGCAGCAGTATGCACTACTCATTAAAGTAGGATACAGCTTCCTGGAAAGCAATGTATATATAAAGAGTCCTTATATGATAAACATAATGATTCAGAAATTTTTCACAAAAAGTATTTAACAGAATATGCTCACAACATAAAATAAAATAAAAGCATCCAAGTCACAAAAAGATCTCATTTGTATAATGCATGTAAATGTTTGTGAAAATAAACAGAAATGAAATACACATGACTCTAGAATTCACAGTTTCATTTATTTATGCAAATAAATTCTTTCAGTTCTCATCTAATGAGACCATGCCTTAGGAGTTATACGAGGAAATTAAGAGTGACCAACTACAGCCAACTGCCTAGCATCCAAAGTACAACACAGATTTATCTGTTCTGAATTTCATTTATATGTGTTATGTGTGAAGTGAAGTGAAAGTCACTCAGTCGTGTCAGATTCTTTGCGATCCCATGGACTGTAGCCCACCAAGCTCCTTTGTCTATGGAATTTCCCAGGCAAGAAGAATGGAATGGGTTGCCATTTTCTTCTCTATATGTGTAATACTTCTTATCAATTTGGAAATTTTTCCATTAGTCCTCCAGAGAAATTTACAACAATTTATAACAAAACTACTCTTTGTGAATGATTAAATTTACAACAAACAAAAAATCAACAAAAATCAGTGACTAAATTGCAGAAATTTACAAAAAAAAATCAGTGATTAAATTGAAGGACTAAAATGAAGAGATTGTTTTACTTTATGCACACACTAAGGGAACTAATCTGGCAGAAGTTCAGCTCTATTATCAGGACAACACTGCTGCCCTGAATGATTCTGCTCCTTTATATACTTAGAAAATAAAAATAAAAGATTTAAAGAAGTGTTTCAGTGAGGGCCCTAGGCAGTATTACAAAACTTTACATTGGACATACAAATATTAACTTCAAAAATATTAATGAAAATTCAAAAGGCTATTAATTTGTGATAGTATATATTTAGAAAACATGAAACTTAAATAACAAATGTGATTCAAGGGAAAACAACCAGCCTACATAGAGTGAAGTCACCACTGCAAATAAGGGCTAAGAGCTTTAAGAAGCATTTCTATTTTTGTTATATGTAAGTTTTATCATGTAAGTTTGGTTTAGCTGATAAGTAGATATGAAAGATTTTATTTCTGAGCTAAAGAGACTCAGAAAAGTGGATTAGAGGCTAGAATAAGCAATCAGTAGGGAGAAAACGTGTTCATTAACATACAAGATCTGTAGTTCAGCAATTATCAATGAATAAATTGATAAGCTTATCAATTACCATAGCTTTGGTTTTATAGGTCTGAGGCTGTTCCCACTAGATGTTACAATACTTAAAAAAGAAAGAACATAGCTCAGTCATATCAGACTCTTTGCGACCCCATGGACTATACAGTCATGGAATTCTCCAGACCAGAATACTGGAGTGGGTAGCCTTTCTGTTCTTCAGGGGATCTTGCCAACCCAGGGATCAAACCCAAGTCTCCTGCATTGCAGGCGTATTTTTACCAGCTGAGCCATAAGGGAAGTCCACTATACTAATAATGCAAAGTTTATTTTGGTGTCAAATTAATTTTAATACCTCCATAAACTACATTTGCTGTGAGTTTGTAGGTTAATTAAAGGCCTAAAGGGATCAATTAAACTAGTGTATTATGTAGTAGAAACTATATGCACAGACGATATCTTTTTTAAAAGTCACATTGATAACAAGAAAATGTTAATGTAACTTTTTGGAACTTTTAATAAACTCTATCATCTTTAGATAATTTTCCTTCAGAAAATGTTTATATTACTCATTTCACTTCCTAGCTTTTCCAAACATTTTCACAAATCTTTCTACAAGAGTTTGATTGTTTTTTTTTTCTTTTTGTATAACTCTGTACAATAAAAGACTTATGTTAGCCTAGTAAATTTCTGGCAGGAAGTTGTTAAAAAACAAACTACCTAAAAGAAAAGAGCAACTGTTCTGGAAATCAAGGCCAACTTCATTAAAAGTAAAGAGTCCTAGAATTGAATTTCAGTTCAGTCGCTCAGTCATGTCAAACTGTTTGCAACCCCATGAATCACAGCACGCCAGGCCTCCTTGTCCATCACCAACTCCCAGAGTTCACTCAAACTCATGTCCGTAGAGTCAGTGATGCCATCCAGCCATCTCATCCTCTGTCGTCCCCTTCTCCTCCTGCCCTCAATCGCTCCCAGCATCAGGGTCTTTTCCAATAAGTCAACTCTTCACATGAGGTGGCCAAAGTATTGGAGTTTCAGCTTCAGCATCAGTCCTTTCAAAGAATACCCAGGACTGATCTCCTTTAGGATGGACTGTTTGTATCACCTTGCAGTCCAAGGGACTCTCAAGCGTCTTCTCCAACACCACAGTTGAAAAGCATCAATTCCTTGGCATTCAGCTTCGTTTACAGTCCACTCTCACATCCATACATGAACACCAGAAAAACCAGAGCCTTGACTAGACAGACCTTTGTTGGCAAAGTAATGTCTCTGCTTTTGAATATGCTATCTCTAGATTGGTCATAACTTTCCTTCCAAGGAGTAAGCATCTTTTAATTTCACAGCTGCAATTACCATCTGTAGTGATTTTGGAGCTCAAAAAAGTAAAGTCTGACACTGTTTCCACTCTTTCCCCATCTATTTTCCATGAAGTGATGGGACCAGATGCCATGCTCTTAGTTTTCTGAATGTTGAGCTTTAAGCCAACTTTTTCCAAATGCAAATATTTGCCTTGTTGTATACTAGTGAAAAGAAGCCATAGGGGCATAGAGAAAATAAATTGTTGAATGTCTGCTGTCTAAATCAGCACTGATAGGGCAATGCATATTAATCTCTTATTCAGTCCTCAAAGTATTATTTCTAATATACAAATATAGATCTAAGACTCACTGTCTAGACAATGTGATCAAGATCACTTGGAGTGATGTGTTAGTCACTCAGTCATGTCAGACTCTTTGTAACTCCATGGACAGGGGCTTGCCAGGCTCTTCCATCCACGGGGTTTTCCAGGTAAGAATACTGGAGTGGGTTGCTGTTTCCTTCTCCAGGGTATCTTCCCGACCCAGGGATTGAACCCAGGTCTCCTAAATTCCAGGAAGATTCTTTACCATCTGAGCCACCAGGGAAGCTCAAGATTACCAAGTTAATGAATAATAAGACCAAGTTTTCAATCCAAATCTCTCTAATCCTAATGATGTTCGTATAAAACATGGTTCAGACCAAAGACTGAGGGAAAAAAATACAAACAGATGCCAGTGAAAAAGGTGTGTTTAGGGATTAAGGCGGCCACCAAAGGATGTGGGAGCTGCCTGGAGGGGCTTCCAGTGAACCTAAACTATTTTTATTTTGCTCTTACTTACATATTTTATATATGCACACTTTTACCAGTTCTTTGTACCTGTGGCTCTTACATAACTATAAAACAAGTCAAATATACAATAAATAATATTATAAAAACACCTACAGGGAAAAATAAACATGTAGTGTTTTACATTTTTTCAGATACAGTTTTACTTGCTGTATAAACATATGCACATAGATATGTATGTGTATTTATATAAGTGTTTTATAATTTAGACATACACGTAATTTTTAATAGACTTAAATGTTATAGGCATTTGTTAGAGAACATTTAAGTATTTTAATTTCCTCAAACAAGTTCAGACAAAATGAATTTTCAGATTCCTTGCAGCATTACACATCCTATTATCTGAACTGATTTTTTTTTTTTTGCATTTGTTATCAATTTTGTACATTTAAAAACCCAATCTTCAGTACCCATTTTTACTTGGGAGCAAGATTACTGGCTTGACTGCTCTCTCCCCCTTTGGACTCTCCTTTTTCTCCACCAGGTCACCTATATCTGCTCCCTCCCTCTTCTCTTCTCTACCCAAATCTGTGAATATTTTTGTGTGTTCTGGACTCTGGAGAACATTTAAGGAACTGATTACAGGCTGGATCTGTCTCTCTCCTTTAATTCACCCTCTTCTGCTCCTGGTGACCTCGATCTCCCTCCTCTCTCTTCTCTACTCCATGTAACTCTATGAACCTCTCTGGGTGCCCCTCACTGTGGAGAAACTTTCCATCTTTAACCTAGATGTTTTATCATCAGTGCTGTATAGATGGAGAAGTCTTGAGGCTACTGTAAGAATAAGACTGAAAACCAGAGGCAGGAGTCTTAAGTCCAAATCCTGAGAACACCAGAGAATTCCTGACTCCAGGGAACATTAATCATAGGAGCTCATCAAATGCCTCCATACCTACACTGAAACCAAGCACCACTCAAGGGCCAACAAGTTTCAGAGCAAGACATACCATGCAAATTCTCCAGCAACACAGGAACATAGCCCTGAGCTTCAAAATACAGGCTGCCCAAAGTTACTCCAAACCCACTGACATCTCATACCTCATTACTGGACATTTCATTGCACTCCAGAAAGAAGAAATCCAGCTCCACCCCCAGAACACTGACACAAGCTTCCCTACCAGGAAATCTTGACAAGCGGCCACCCATCCAACACCACCCACAGCAAGGAAACTCCACAATAAATAGAACTCCTCAAACTGGCAGAATAATGAAAGGCCACCCCAAACACAGCAATATAAACAAGATGAAGAGGCAGAGGAATACCCAGAAGGTAAAAGAACAGGATAAATGCCCACCAAACCAAAAAAAAAAGAGGAAGAGATAGGGAATCCACCTGATAAAGAATTCCAAATAATGATACTGAAAATGATCCAAAATCTTGAAAATAAAATGGAGTAACTGATAAATAGCCTGGAGTGAAGGACTGAGATATGCAAGAAAGATTTCACAAGGACCTAGAAGAAATAAAAAAGAGTCAATACATAATGAATAGTGCAATAAATGAGATCAAAAACACTCTGGAGGGAACCAACAGCAGAATAACAGGGGCAGAAGATAGGATAAGTGAGGTAGAAGATAGAATGGTAAAAATACATGAAACAGAGGAAAAAAGAAAAACGAATTAAAGGAAATGAGGACAACCTCAGAGACATCTGGGACAATGTTAAATGCCCCAACATTCGAATCACAGGAGTCTCAGAAGAAGAAGACAAAAAGAAAGACCATGAGAAAATACTTGAGGAAATAATAGTTGAAAACTTCCCTAAAATGGGGAAGGAAATAGCCACCCAAGTCCAAGAAACCCAGAGAGTTCCAAACAGGATAAACCCAAGGTGAAACACCCCAAGACACATATTAATCAAATTAACAAAGATCAAACACAAAGAATAAATATGAAAAGCAGCAAGAGAAAAACAACAAATAACACACAAGGGGATTCCCGTAAGGATAACAGCTGATCTTTCAATAGAAACTCTGCAGGCCAGGAGAGAATGGCAAGACATACTTAGAGTGATGAAAGAAAAAAACCTACGGCCCAGATTACTGTACCCAGCAAGGATCTCATTCAAATATGAGGGAGAAATCAAAAGCTTTACAGACCAGCAAAAGCTGAAGAATTCAGCACCACCAAGCCAGCTCTCCAACAAATGCTAAAGGATCTTCTCTAGACAGGAAACACAGAAAAGGTGTATAAACTCAAACTCAAAACAATAAAGTAAATGTCAAAGGGATCATAATTATCAATAATTGCCTTAAATGTAAATGGGTTGAATGACCCCACCAAAAGACAAAGACTGGCTGAATGGATACAAAAATAAGACCTCTATAGATGTTGTCTACAAGAGACCCACCTCGAAACAAGGGACACATACACACTGAAAGTGAAGGGCTGGGAAAAGAAAATCCATGCAAACAGAGACCAAAAGAAAGCAGGAGTAGCAATACTCATGTCAGATAAAATAGACTTTAAAATAAAGGCTGTGAAAAGAAACAAAGAAGGACACTACATAATGATCAAAGGATCAATCCAAGAAGAAGATATAATAATTTTCAATATATATGCACCCAACATAGGAGCACTGCAATATGTAAGACAAATGCTAACAAGTATGAAAGGGGAAATTAACAATAACACAAAGGAAACACAAACTTTAAATGATACAATAGACCAGTTAGACCTAATTGATATCTATAAGACATTTCACCCCGAAACAATGAATTTCACCTTTTTCTCAAGTGCACACGGAACCTTCTCCAGGATATATCACATCCTGAGCCATAAATCTAGCCTTGGTAAATTCAAAAAAACTGAAATCATTCCAAGCATCTTTTCTGACCACAATGGAGTTGAGATTAGACCTCAATTACAGGAGAAAAACTATTTAAAATTCCAACATATGGAGGCTGAACAACACGCTCCTGAATAACCAACAAATCACAGAAGAAATCAAAAAAGACATCAAAATATGCATACAAATGAATGAAAATGAAAACACAACAACTCAAAACCTGTGGGACACTGTAAAAGCAGTGCTAAGGGAAAAGTTCATAGCAATACAGGCATACCTCAATAAACAAGAAAAAAAGTCAAATAAATAACCTAACTCTACTCCAAAATTACTGCAGATGGTGACCGCAGCCATGAAATTAAAAGATGCTTACTCCTTGGAAGANAAAACCTGTGGGACACTGTAAAAGCAGTGCTAAGGGAAAAGTTCATAGCAATACAGGCATACCTCAATAAACAAGAAAAAAAGTCAAATAAATAACCTAACTCTACTCCAAAATTACTGCAGATGGTGACCGCAGCCATGAAATTAAAAGATGCTTACTCCTTGGAAGAAAAGTTATGGCCAACCTAGATAGCATATTCAAAAGCAGAGACATTACTTTGCCAACAAAGGTCCGTCTCATAAGGATATGGTTTTTCCAGTAGTCATGTATGGATGTGAGAGTTGGACTGTGAAGAAGTCTGTGTGCCCAAGAGTTGATGCTTTTGAACTGTGGTGTTGGAGAAGACTCTTGAGAGTCCCTTGGACTGCAAGGAGATCCAACCAGTTCATTCTAAAGGAGATCAACCCTGGGATTTCTTTGGAAGGAATGATGCTAAAGCTGAAACTCCAATACTTTGGCCACCTCATGCGAAGAGTTGACTCATTGGAAAAGACTCTGATGCTGGGAGGGATTGGGGGCAGGAGAAGAAGGGGACAACAGAGGCAGAGATGGCTGGATGGCATCACTGACTCAATGGATGTGAGTGTGAGTGAACTTCTGGAGTTGGTGATGGACAGGGAGGCCTGGCATGCTGTGATTTATGGGGTCACGAAGAGTCGGACACGACTGAGCGACTGAACTGACTGAACCGAACTGACACCTAAAGCAACTAGAAAAGGAAGAAATGAAGTAGCCTAGGGTTAGCAGAAGGAAAGAAATTATAAAAATTAGGGCAGAAATAAATGCAAAAGAAACAAAAGAGACCATAGCAAAAATCAACAAAACCAAAAGCTGGTTCTTTGAAAGGATAAATAAAATTGAAAAACCATTGGCCAGGTTCATTAAGAAACAAAGGGAGAAAAATCAGATCAATAAAACTAGAAATGAAAATGGAGAGATCACAACAGACCACACAGAAATACAAAGGATCATAAGAGACTAGTATCAGCAATTATATGCCAATAAAATGGACAATGTGGAAGAACTGGACAAATTCTTAGAAAAGTACAACTTTCCAAAACTGAACCAGGAAGAAATAGAATATCTTAACAGACCAATCACAAGCATGGAAATTGAAACTGTAATCAGAAATCTTCCAGCAAACAAAAGCCCAGGTCCAGACGGCTTCACAGTTGAATTTAGAGAACAGCTAACACCTAACCTACACAAACTCTTCCAGAAAATTGCTGCTGCTACTGCTGCTACTAAGTCGCTTCAACCGTTCCGACTCTGTGCGACCCCATAGACAGCAGCCCACCAGGCTCCCCCGTCCCTGGGATTCTCCAGGCAAGAACACTGGAGTGGGTTGCCATTTCCTTCTCCAATGCATGAGAGTGAAAAGTGAAAGTGAAGTCGCTCAGTCATGTCCGACTCTTACCGACCCCATGGACCACAGCCTACCAGACTCCTCCATTCATGGGATTTTCCAGGCAAGAGTACTGGAGATAGTTGCCATTGCCTTCTTCCAGAAAATCGCAGAGGAAGGTAAATTTCCAAACTCATTCTATGAGGTCACCATAAAACCTGACAAAGATGCCACAAAAAAAAGAAAACTACAGGCCAATATCACTAATGAACATAGATGCAAAAATCATTAAGAAAATTCTAGCAATCAGAATCTAACAACACATTAAAAAGATCATACATCATGGCCAAGAGGGCTGTATCCCAGGGATGCAAGTATTCTTCAATATCCACAAATCAATCAATGTAATTCACCACATTAACAAATTGAAAAATAAAAGCCATATGATTATCTCAATAGATGCAGAGAAAGCCTTTGACAAAATTCAATATTCATTTATGATTAAAAAAAAAACCTCTAGAAAGCAGGAATAGAATTAACATATCTCAACATAATAAAATCGATATATGACAAAACCACAGCAAACATTATCCTCAGTGGTGAAAAATTGAAAGCATTTCCCCTAAAGTCAGGAACAAGACAAGGGTGCCTACTCTCACCACTACTATTCAACATAGTTTCAGAAGTTTTGGCAAGAGCAATCAGAGCAGAAAAAGAAATGAAAAGAATCCATATTGGAAAAGAAGTAAAACTCACACTGTTTGCAAATGATATGATCCTCTACATAGAAAACCCTAAAGACTCCACCAGAAAATTACTAGAGCTAATCAATAAATACAGTAAAGTTGCAGAATATAAAGTCAACACAGAGAAATCCCTTGCATTCCTATACACTAATAATGAGAAAATAGAAAGAGAAATTAAGGAAATAATTCCATTAAGGAGTCTGGCGAGCCACAGTCCATGGGGACGCAGAAGTCGGACACGACTTAGTGACTAAGCACACACACCCCTCTGTATTAAGTCAGCTGAAGCTGCTATTTT
Source organism: Aepyceros melampus (assembly GCA_006408695.1). Lineage (NCBI taxonomy): Eukaryota > Metazoa > Chordata > Mammalia > Artiodactyla > Bovidae > Aepyceros > Aepyceros melampus. The sequence goes on along the minus strand of SJXQ01010966.1, from coordinate 1,217 downwards.
TTTTAAAGGGTTTAAACAAGAGACGTTTATTCCCCACAATTCAGGAGGTTGGGAAGTTCAGAGTCAAGGTGCTGGCAGCTTGAGCTCCTGCTGTGCCCTCCCTTGGCAGCGGGAGAGGCAGCCAACCTCACCTAAGCCTCATTCCCTCCCAAAGGCCCCTCTCCAAGCTCCACCACACTGAGGGCTTGGGCTTCACGCCTGGATTTGCGAGGACACATTCAGTCCATAATAACGCCTGCTTTTGTTCTTCTCATCTGTAGTATGTTGCATGGAATAAACCTTGGGGCACACACTCCCGGGCAGGCTCTGAAGGCAGACTACCTGAGCTGGAAACAGACACTCCAATTCCATCCCAGCTGCCCTGCTGCCTCCTGACTGTGGGTTGTTTTCGTTTTGTTTTGTCTTGTTTGGCCATGGGACATATGAGATCTTAGTTCTGTGACCAGGAGTCAAAACTGTGCCCCATGCATTGGGAGCAAGGAGGCTCCCGGACCATCAGGGAAGTCCCTTGACTGTGGGACTTCCTACAGATTTCTCCATCTCTCCTTGCTCTAGTCTCCTCATCTGAAAAAACGGGGTTAACAATGGTTCCCATCTCATAGGGTGGCTGTGAGGATTAAACGGGTCAATACCACGCATTGACGATGAATTGTATAATTAACCAGTTTATCGTATAAATTATTACTGAGCACATTAATAATTACTAACTCATTTGATGGCAACATTTAATTTCTGTTTAGGTTGAATATTGCTTTTTACCATTGGGGCAGGGCCAAGCCTCATTTTATTTGCTTATTTTTATTGAAGTACATGTAGTTGATGTACAATATGATATGAGTTGCAGGTATACAATGCTGCTGCTGCTGCTAAGTAGCCTCAATCATGTCCAACTCTGTGTGACCTCAGAGATGGCAGCCTACCAGGCTCCCCCGTCCCTGGGATTCTCCAGGCAAGAACAGTGGAGTGGGTTGCCATTGCCTTCTCCAATGCATGAAAGTGAAAAGTGAAAGTGAAGTTGCTCAGTCATGTCCGACTTTTCGCAGCCCCATGGACTGCAGCTTTCCAGGCTCTTCCGTCCGTGGGATTTTCCAGGCAAGAGTATTGGAGTGGGGTGCCAGTGATTCACAATTCTTAGAGGTTATTCTCCATTTATAGTTATTATAAAATATTGGCTATATCCTCTGTGTTGTACAGTGTATCCTTGCAGCTTACAGTGT